>ML815347.1:6786-31044 GCA_009831015.1 Picea engelmannii
TGTTGCTAAGTGTTGGAAAAGAATGGTCTTATACAAGAAGGTTATGACAACTAGGAAGAAGCCAAGACATGAATATCCTTCTCCACATGGGAAGAAAAAGAAGGGCATGAAAACATGGATCAAGAAGAACCATTGCACCCATTGCAACAAGGGTGGACATTAGGAAGCCACATGTTGGAAACTCCATTCAGAGTTGTGTCCCAAGAAGGACAAAGGAAGCTAGCTACACGAAGAAGGCTAGCCACTGAAAAATAAACAACGCAGAAAGGAGGATATATTTGTCTTGATGACTGAAAGGATGAATAAAATTTTTGAGTCAGTTGATAGAGGTTGCCTATTCTGAGTAATCGAGCCATGGGGCTCCAAAATAACTCAAAAATCAAAGTGACCAGAATTCGAAGAAAATGCACTAGATTGAAGAGCTCGATGAGAGATTTCGGTTGTGAAAATGAATCGTCAAACAGATTTATGGTGACAAAGTTATGGCCAAATAAGAGAAACTGATGAAATCTGTACAGTGTTGATGTCAGCATGCTGATGTGGCAACACAGGGGATGCCACATGTCATCCGTACATGTTGATGTGGCATTGATCGTACAACTTACGTGGCTTCTGTGCAGAATGGTGTGGCATCCGTACAGGCTAACATGGAAGTTGGATGAGATGATGACGTGGCATCTGTATAGGCTAACGTGGCACTGACTGTACAACTGACATGGTAGCTGAATGGGTCGATGACATGGCATCTGTACAAAAAGACGTGAGACTAACCATACAACTGATGTGGCAACTAACTGGGTCGATTATGTGGCGCTGATCGTATAGCTGATGTGGCAGCTGATTGGGCTAATGATGTGACTTCCGTACAATTGACTTGGCACTAACCATACAACTGATGTGGCAGCTAACTGGGCCAATGACATGGAAACATGACGTTGATAGTGTGACGTGGCAACACTAGAGGCTACCACGTATCACCTGGAAATGCACCTTTTGACTGCCACTTGGGACAATTGAAAAGTTCCATGTGGCACCCCTAGGAGGTGCCACATGGAACCATACAACACAGTCAACATGTGAATGATGTGGCAGATGGTGACGTCAACACGTTGATGTAGAAACACCAAAGGCAGCCACGTGTCATGCCTTTTTGGCACTTTTAGGGGTCCAAGTGGACCAGTAAGAATGTGCCACGTGGCATCCATATGAATTCCACATGGAAGTACGGAGGTGATGTGGCAGTGGCATAGACACATTTATTACAGAAGGTATTACCCTGTTTGGCACACATTATGAGGCAAAGAGCCCAAGGGGTCCATAAGTCACAATGACAGAATTGGATGAAATTATAATCATTTTTGCACGATTTTTCACCATAAATCCACTGGTGCAGTCAAAATTTGGATTTGAGCAGCGGATTTTAGGGCTCATGACAGAAGCCCAATTTTTTCATTAATGCTTTAGCACACATTTTGAGGCAGGGAGCCTGAAAGTGATAGTGACAAAATTTTACAAAGCTATAGTCATGTTTTGCATTATTTTTCACTATGAATCCAATGGTGTAGTTCGTTTTGTGATTTGAGCAACGGATTTTCAGAGATTATGTCTAAAGCCCATTCTTTCCATTAATGCATGGCATGCTTTATGAGGCAAAGCTGCAACTTTCAGAAAATGATCATGTCTATAGTAAAAAGTTGCAGAATGACGAGACATACCTGCTAGTGCTCTGTATGTTGAGTTTTGAACCAAAGATTGGGTGCCTTGGCACATAAACCAATGTAAGATTTATGCATTTATGGTTTTGTCTTGTTTTTGAAATTTTCAAAAGGATGAATGTATGTTGCAAATTCTAGTGATCTTTGAGTGCTACCACAAGGCATCAAGATCTGATTTAATGCAGGAAATTCATTGTATAAGCCTTGCATGAAAACCGAGGTAGTGCGACGCTGATAAGAACATTTTGACAATTCGTCAGAAGAGAACATCTCTTTGTAGGAAATACATTGCCACATGTTTGTGAGAACTTATCCCCTATGTTGTCCGAGGAGGTTGTCTCCTTGAAGGAGAGACATTGCCACATGATTGTCAGAATCCAGTCCCTTTGTATTGTAAAGGTTGTGTAACCAATATTGAATGCATTTGTCTTATGCCTAAACATTGTAATGGGTCTTGTAACCACTGTTGAGTGAGAGGCATTGTTTTGTCTAAGGCATGTTTGGGAAATCATTGTAAACTTGTCCATGGGAGTTTTATAAACTCTTGGAAAGGATGGTACTACTTTGAAAAGTCATAATCCATGTATTGTTAGCTACATATTTGTATTGATGTAAGTGTTGGCATCGACATCCTCATTCTAAAGTACAAATACTCAATCTTTGGTATGTCTTGTCATTCTACAACTTTTTACTGTAGACATGATCATGTTCTAAAAGTTGCAACTTTGCCTCATAAAGCATGCCATGCATTAATGGGAAGAATGGGCTTTAGACATAATCCCTGAAAATCCATTGCTCAAATCACAAAACGAACTACACCAATGGATTCATGGTGAAAAATCATGCAAAAAATGACTATAACTTTGTAAAATTTTGTCACTATCACTTCCAGGCTTCTTGCATCAAAATGTGTGCTAAATCATTAATGAAAAAAGTGGGCTTCTGCCATGAGCCCTAAAATCCACTGCTCAAATCCAAATTCTGACTACACCAGTGGATTTATGGTAAAAAACGTGCAAAAATGATTATAATTTCATCCAATTCTGTCACTGTGACTTCTGGACCCCTTGGGCTCTTTGCCTCATAATGCGTGCCAAATAGGGTCATACCTTCTGTAATAAATGTGTCTATACCACTGCCACATCACCTCCGTACTTCCATGTGGCATCCATATGGATGCCACATGGCACATTCTTACTGGTCCACTTGGACCCCTAAAAGTGCCAAAAAGGCACGACACGTGGCTACCTTTGGTGTTTCCACATCAGCGTGCTGACATCACCATCTGCCACATCATTCACATGTTGACTGTGTTGCATGGTTCCATGTGGCACCTCCTAGCGGTGCCACATGGAACTTTTTTATTGTCCCAAGTGACGGTCAAAAGGTCCATTTCCAGGTGATACGTGGCAGCCTCTAGTGCTGCCATGTCACATTGTCGATGTCATGTTTCCACGTCATTGGCCCAATTAGCTACCACATCAGTTGTACAGTCAGTGCCAGGTCAATTGTATGGATGTCACATCATTAGCCTAGTCAGCTACCACATTAGCTATACGATCAATGCCATGTCATCGATCCATTCAGTTGCCACATCTGTTGTATGGTTAGTCACATGTCTTTCTGTACAGATGCCATGTCATCAGCCTAGTTAGCTGCCATGTCAGTTGTACAGTCAGTGCCATGTCAGCCTATATGGATGCCACATCATCAACCTAGCCAACTACCATGTTAGCCTGTACGGATTCCACTCCAATCTATACAGATGCCATGTCAGTTGTACGGTCAACGCCACATTAACATGTACAGATGACATGTGGCATCCCCTGTGGTGCCACATCAATATGATGACGTCAACACTGTATAGATTTCAGCAGTTTCTCCTGTTTGGCCATAACTTTGTCACCAGAAATCTATTTGACGATTCATTTGCACAAACACAATCTCTCGTCGAGCTCTTCAATCTAGTGCATTTTCTTCGAATTCTGGTCACTTTGATTTTTGAGTTAATTTGGAGCCCCATGGCTCGATTACTCAGAATAGGCAACCTTTATCAACTGACTCAAAAATTTTATTCATCCTTTTAGTCAACAAGACGAATATATCCTCCATTCCATGTTGTTTATTTTTTGGTAGCTAGCCTTCTTCTTGTAGCTGGCTTCCTTTGTCCTTCTTGGGACACAAATCTGAATGGAGTTTCCAACATGTGGCTTCCTAATGTCCACCCTTGTTGCAATGGTTATTCTTGATCCATGTTTTCATGCCCTTCTTTTTCTTCCCATGTGGAGAAGGGTATTCATGTCTTGGCTTCTTCTTGGTTTCCATAACCTTCTTGTATAAGACCATTCTTTTCCAACACTTAGCAACATCATGGTTATTCATACCACAAAATGTAAATGGTTTTAAGTGCCATAAAATTTGTTGATCATTTCCAATTTCCTTATAATCAAAAGGAATGTTTGAATACTGAGACTTTTTATACCTTGCTTGGTTGTCTCTGGTGTAGGCCTAGTGAGGATAACTCACCTTAGGTATTTCCTTGAACTACTCACCTCCCTTTGGAGATGACTCATAATCACGATCATCAAAATGGGATGATGTGCTCTCATCCTGCACTAATTCGTCACTTGAGGACTCTCTTTCTTCTACTGCTTTGGAGCACTCTCCAACTTCCTCTTTGACAAATCCTAGTCTTGCATATTGAAGTAATTCCACCACTTTGATGGGATTCAAAATTCCTTGGCCATTGGCTCCAACTCCTCTTCCTTGATACCCCATTTTCTTCATTAGCTTCAAGCCAATTCCTGTAGTGTGTTTCTCAAAAGCACCAAAGTCATCATCATAATGAGAAGAACATGAAACATAAGAAGTATTGTTTACCTCGGTTACCAATTCTGGATCAGGTGTGGGGGATGGATTTGCTAAGCATTCATCACTTTGCAACTTTGTAAAATCCTCTTCCACAACTTGTAATTCAAGTCACAATCTCTTATTTTCTTCTTCTGCAGCTCACAACATCTTCTTCAACTCGATATTCTCTGCTTGAATGCTTTAGTTATTTTCTTGTAGCTCGTTGAGCCATGCCTAGTTTGGTGTCTTTTCCATCTTGCATTCAAAACTTGCAATCCGTGTCAATCCTGCTTTGATACCACTTGATCTGAGACCAGGGTGACACTCATACCAATCTTTACTTGGCTCTAGGCCACTTGATAAGGTCAGATTTAAGATCATTTTAATTGAACTTGATTGCATTAAAGGTGAAATCGAAGTGCTTGTAAAGACTTGAATCCAAATTGAATATAACTTGTTGAAATATGTTGTTTGTCTCATAATCCATTACTTAATGCATTTAATAAAACATAATTGTGGAAATAAAGCATGCATAAGGAAACATGAGATGAAATAACAACACATGACAAGAGATCACCATTGTTAACGAAGTTCACCAGTATGGCTACATCTCTAGATCCATTGTAATATGAATCGCTTCATTATCCTTCCTTTGACATAGCTGAAATATTTTCACAAAAGGGTGGCACAATTCTTCATACACTAGAAGGACGACATTCTCCCAAAAGGGGCTTACATACAAACCACAAGCATGAATGCATGTTTCTCTCCTCAAAGAGCTCTCCAAAATCATATCATAGCCTTTTTGAGTCAGTTGATAGAGGCTGCCTATTCTGATTAATCGAGCCATGGGGCTCCAAAATAACTCAAAAATCAAAGTGACCAGAATTCGAAGAAAATGCACTAGATTGAAGAGCTTGACGAGAGATTTCGGTTGCGCAAATGAATCGTCAAATTTTTTTTTGGTGACAAAGTTATGGCCAAACAAAAGAAACTGATGAAATCTATACAATGTTGATGTCAACATGCTGATGTGGCAGCACAGGGGATGCCACATGTCATCCGTACATGTTGATGTGGCGTTGACCGTACAACTGATGTGGCATCTGTATAGAATGTCATGGCATCCGTACAGGCTAACATGGAAGTTGGCTGCACTGATGACATGGAATCCGTATAGGCTGATGTGGCACTGACTGTACAACTGACATGGCAGCTGACTAGGCCAATGACATGGCATCTGTACAGAAATATGTGCGACTAACCATACAAATGATGTGGCAACTGACCGTGTCGATGACGTGGTGTTGATCGTATAGCCGATGTTGCAACTGACTGGGATAATGATGTGACATTCGTACAATTGACCTGGCACTGATGTGGGTCGATGATGTGGCATCGACTGTACAACTGACATGGTAGCTGACTGGGCTGATGACATGGCATCTGTACAGAAAGATGTGCGACTAACCATACAACTGACGTGGCAATTGACTGGGTCGATGACGTGGCACTGATCGTATAGATGATGTGGCAGCTGACTGGGCTAATGATGTGACATCCGTATAATTGACCTGGCATTGACCGTACAACTGATGTGGCAACTAACTGGGCCAATGACATGGAAACATAATGTCGACAGTGTGACGTGGCAGCACTAGAGGCCGCTACGTATCACCTGGAAATGGACCTTTTGACCGTCACTTGGGACAATAGAAAATTTCCATGTGGCACCCCTAGAAGGTGCCACATGGAACCATACAACACAGTCAACATGTGAATGATGTGGTAGATGGTGACGTCAGCATGCTGATATGGAAACACCAAAGGCAACCATGTGTCATGCCTTTTTGGCACTTTTAGGGGTCCAAGTGGACCAGTAAGAATGTGCCATGTGGCATCCATATGGATGCCACATGGAAGTATAGAGGTGATGTGGCAGTGGTATAGACACATTTATTATAGAAGGTACAACCCTGTTTGGCATGCATTATGACGCAAAGAGCCCAAGGGGTCCATAAGTCACAGTGACAGAATTGGATGAAATTATAATCATTTTTGCACGATTTTTCACCATAAATCCACTGGTGCAGTCAGAATTTGGATTTGAGCAGCGAATTTTAGGGCTCATGGCAGAAGCCCACGTTTTTCATTAATGCTTTAGCACACATTTTGAGGCAGGGAGCCTGAAAGTGATAGTGACAAAATTTTACAAAGTTATAGTCATTTTTTGCATGATTTTTCATCATGAATCCAATGGTGTAGTTCGTTTTGTGATTTGAGCAACATATTTTCAGGGATTATGTCTAAAACCCATTCTTGCCATTAATGCATGGCATGCTTTATGAGGCAAAGTTAGAAATTTCAGAACATGATCATGTCTATAGTAAAAAGTTGTAGAATGACGAGACATACCTGCTAGTGCTGTGTATACTGATTTTTGAACCAAAGATTGAGTGCCTTGGCACATAAACCAATGTAAGATTTATGCATTTATGGTTTTGTCTTGTTTTTGAAATTTGCGAAAGGATGAATGTATGTTGCAAATTCTAGTGATCTTTGAGTGCTACCACAAGGCATCAAGATCTGATTTAATGCAAGAAATTCATTGTATAAGCCTTGCATGCAAACCGAGGCAGTGCGACGCTGATAAGGCCATTTTGACAATTCATCAGAAGAGACCATCTCTTTGTAGGAAAGACATTGCCACATGTTTGTGAGAACTTAGCCCCTATGTTGTCCAAGGAGATTGTCTCCTTGAAGAAGAGACATTGCCACATGATTGTTAGAATCCAGTCCCTTTGTATTGTAAAGGTTGTGTAACCACTATTGAGTGCATTTGTCTTATGCCTAAACACTGTAATGGGTCTTGTAACCACTATTGAGTGAGAGGCATTGTTTTGTCTAAGGCATGTTTGGGAAATCATTGTAAACTTTTCCATCGGAGTTTTATAAACTCTTGGAAAGTATGGTACTACTTTGAAAATTCATAATCCATGTATTTTCAGCTACATATTTGCATTTATGCAAGTGTTGGCATGGACATCCTCATTCTGAAGTACAAAGGTGAAGGAGAAGAAGGGTGCAACATTGATCCAGATTTTATGAGCAGAACGAAATGAATACAGATTATTATCAAAAGATTCTTAACACAAAATAACAAAGATACAATAAAACTAGTTTCTATTCAATAAGGAAATAAGCTGAAACTGTAAAATGTAGTGAAAAACAAGCTTGTTGGAATGGTGGCGGCTTATCTTTGAGAAGAGATGTGACAACTACGCTCATTCACAAGAAGATGAGTATAATGATGCTCTAAAGGCCTTTTTATAATAAACATGAATTCGAAAACCCTAGACATCCAAAAACCTAACCCCAGGAGATGAAGTGCCAAAATTCATGTGGGCCCCATTGGGGTAAGTTAGTACATCAACTTCCCGGGGTCGTAATGTTTGCATACGATCTCCGTTTCAGGCACACGATAGCCCGTTGGAAAGATCTATCCGAGGATTGCACATGTTATAGTAAGACTCTAACTTCAACAATAATTTGGCTATGGCTAGCCCTAAAAACACTGTTTAGGGCCTCAAAATGACTCTGGAAGTCGGGGACTTGAAAACTAGGAAGAAATTGCCAAACTGGAAAACTGCCAAAATGAACTAGCTGGAATAGGTGGGAGGCTACCGACATCCATCTGGATCAATCCTCCCCCGTTAGGAAGTGATGGTCTCCATTGCATTGAGTTCCCCCATTAGATGAGGAAATTTCTACTGAACTTTGCCCCGAGTGAGCCACTTGCCTTGGTGCAGGAACTGCCCTACTTTGACAACTCGATAAAGTTGGATCCTTTGTTGTCAAGTGCCCTTGACTTGTGTGTCCACAATTTGATCACTGGATGCCAGTTGCACGCAGTCAGGGTTGAGCTCTTTTGGTATCAATTGTTATGCTATCTCTAAGGTGTCAAATAGTGGTGGGAAATATGGCCGAAGGAGAGCCATGTTGAACACTGGGTGCATGCTAAGGAAAGGGGGAATGTTGAGCTCAAAACAATTGTCACCCAAAACCTTGGTGATGGTTTAAGGTCCATAACGAAGTGGGAAAAGCTTTTGATGGGGCCCTATAAGGCGTTCTTTCTGCAAGTGCAACAATTTTTTTCTCCCACCTCAAACTTATGTGGCACTCAGTGTTGATCATGGCGCTGCTTGTACTTGGCATTGGAATTTTGTAAAATATCATGAACCCGTTGGCGGATGTGCTAGATCCACTCAATGAACAAGGTAGCTTTTTCAGCTTCAGTTGGAGTAGGATATGAGTCGGACGAGGTGGCTGCAAGGGGTAGTGCAACATCCATGGGACCTAATGGTTGGAATCCCAACCCCACCTGAAAGGGGATGTGGCGGGTTGAGCTAAGTAGGGCTCAGTTGTAGCTATGATGAACATAGGGAAGACTTTCATCCCATGTGCGGGGGTTCTTGGAATTGTACATGCATAGGATATGAACAATCAACCAATTGATGACCTTAGTTTGGCCATCTGTCTGGGGGTGGAAAGAAGTGGATTTGGTGAGCATGGTTTCCATTAGTGACCATTGGCTCGACTAGAATGTGATAAGGAACCGACTATCCTGATTTGAGACAATGGTTTGTAGGATTCCAAAATGTACCCATACTCATTCAAAGAAGAGCTTGGCAGTGGCCTCTGCTATGATGCTCTTCTTACAGGTGACCATAATCGCCATCTTGGAAAAGTGATTAACAACTACAAAAACATAGTCATTTCCCCTCTTGGTGGATGGAAGGCTCGACATGTAGTCCATTGATATGGATTCCCATGGCTTGTTTGGAGTAGGCAGAGGGGTGTACATACCCTATTTCTTAGTGGTCAGTTTGGAAATAACGCAGGCATTGCAGGATCTGATATACTTTCCCACATCCTGTCGAAGTTTCGGACGATGGAAATGTTTATGCAGTACCGCCACTTTCTTTTTGATGCCAAAGTGTCCTGCCACCCAACTGTATTGGACTTCCCAAATCAGCTCCGCACACTCACTAGATGGAACATAGAGATGGCCCATATGGCACAATAGCCCATACTAGAAATTAGCGACAACTGAGTTTGCGCCCAACATTTGGTAGGTTGTGGTGAAATCCGGGTCTGTCTCATAGAGGTGGGGCCATCCGGAGGTCTCATGGATGCAAGAGTCTAGCACTGTGGTGAGTTCCGTGACTGGAGGTCGGCTGAGGCAGTCAACGTATCAGTTGGTACTTCTTATGTTATACTTGATGTTGAGGTGGAATTGCTGCAAGTATGTGGACCACTTCTGATGGTGGTCATTCTGCAATTTGCCTTGTGTTTGCATGAACTGCAATGAATTATGATCAGTGTGGATGACTGTCTCCTTCCCAAGAATGAAATGTCTCCACTATCGACAGGCTTGCACAATGGAGTATATTTCTTTGTCATAAGTAGGGAACTTATGGACAACATATGATAGTGTCTCACTATGATAGGCCACAGGGTGGCCGTGCTGAGTGAGAACGATGCCCACAACATAGTTTGAAGCATTTGTCTCAATCTCAAAGGGTTGTTGCAGGTCTGTTAATGAAAGTATTGGGGCTGAGCACAAGCGCTGCTTCAAATCATCGAATGGTTGTTTTTTGGACATACCCCACACAAATTTTTCCTTACCACCACCCCTGGTTACTTGGATGAGGGTCCATGCAATATGGGAGAATCCCAACATGAACCTGCGATAGAAATTGGCAAGGCCCAAGAAGCTCCAAAGCTCAGTGAATGTGGTTGGGGTTGTCCAGTCACATATGACCTGGATCTTGGTGGGATCCACATGTACACCATGTTGATCAACGATGTAGCCTAGGTAATGGACCCTGTCCATGCCGAAGGAGCATTTTTCCAAGTTGGCATATAGCTTGTGCTGCCGTAGGGTGTGAAAAACCTTCTAAATATGCTGCAAGTGTTCCACCCAAGTCTTGCTGTAGATGAGGATGTCATCCAGATACACCACTACAAAATTATTGGTGAATGGTCACAGGATATCATCCATCATCCTCATGAAAGTTACTGGAGCATTTGTCAACCCAAAGGGCATGACCATCCATTTGAACACACCTTATTTTGACTTGAAGGCAGTCTTCCATACATTGGTCTGTTCTGTTGGGACCTGGTGGTAGCCAGAATTCAGATCAATATTACTGAAGTATTTGGCCCACATGAGCTGATCAAGAAGGTCGTCGATTCGAGGAATCTGGTACCGTTTCCTAATTGTGATTTTATTTGAGGACTTGGTAATCAATGCAGAGTCACCATGTCCCATCTTTCTTCTGTACCAGCATGATTGGGCTCCCACAAGGCGACGATATGGGATGGATGTGCCCCTTGTGGAGCAGTTCTTAGATCTACCGCTTGATCTCCTCATTCTCTAACAGAGAGTGGTGGTAGACTGGCCCATTGGGCAGCGGTGCACCGGGGGTCAGATCGATGGGATGCTTGACCTGACAGTGCAGAGGTACCCTAGTAGGTGAGGAGAAGATATCTGAGTATTCTTCCATGACCTTATCCATTTGATTTTGATGTGTGAAGAGGTCAACTACGGAGGCCCTGGATGTGGCTGCAATCTTTCGATCACTTTGAGAGAGAATCATGAAGAAGACAAACTTCCCGGTCTGAGAGATGACATTCCTGCAAAGATTGGCAGAGATCAAGGAAATATCACTAGGTGGGACTGCCTCCGGTATCCTGTACAATTTTTTGTTCAAAGTAATAATAACACCGTGAGGCCTAGAATCATATACAACATGACATTTCCATAAACATGGTTGGCCCAAAATAACATTACAAACTTCGAGAGGAGCAACATCACACAATACCTCATCTTTGAAGGGCTTCATGTCGTATGAAAGGCGACACTGTTGGCTGACGCGGAGATCGCTTCCTTGGTGGAGCCATCCAATGGTGTAGGGTTGAGGGTGCGACATTGTTGACAGGGTTAGCCACTTGACTACCTCTATTTAGATGAGGTTCTTCTGACTGCCACTATCAATGATGAACTGAAACATGGTACCCTTCACCCACATCTGTGAATGAAAAAGGAGCTCGCCTTCCTCTATCTCATCTAGTTCACTAGAATGGAGCTTGGTGGTAGCAATGGTCGCACTGTTGATTGTCGCTCAAAGCAGTCACTGGTGGTTGAGGTGTTATGCCAGGGGCTCTTATGGAAGTCGCACCACTTCCTGATATCTTTCTTTGTCTTTTCGATGTCCTTCTTTGCTTGCGGCTTGGATTGGTTTTCACGAGGCTGTCCATCTTTGCTCTGTCCATTGTTCTGTGGGTTGGGGCTGCCCTTTCCTTGCTTTTTCTATGAGGGGTTCCCATGCCCAAATTGCTGCATCTTTTGTTTAAGCTTCTGCTCAATTTTGATAGCATATCGGTAGGCCGTGCCCAAGGACAAGATGTCTAGAAACTCCATTTCGGCATGGATGTATCTATGCAGACCACCGTGATACTTGAGCACCAAATGTCGCTCATAATATTTGATACCCAGATTGGTGCACAAGGTATGGAAGATATTTGTGAACTCGGGCACTACTTGGTCTCTTTCCTACCGCAGTGTAGTCCATTTTGTATACAAGTCGTCATAACTTTGAACAAGGTAGTATTTTTCCTTAATAACATCCCTGAAGGACTCATGGTGACCACGAGTGTAAATAATGAGGGTTCCTCTATTTCCTTTTGCTCACAGAAAGTTTCCCACCAATATTTTACATGGAGAACGTCTTTGCGGAGCGCAAAAGTAATCATTTCTCTATTTGAAAAGTTATGGACATTGAAATAACCTTCTAGTAGATTCAACCATTTGTCTACAACATCTGTGTCTATCTAACCTTTAAATATAGGAATATCAAAGTTGATTTGTACCTTGAAGGGGGCGACACCTCTGCTTGAGGAAGATGCGTCGCCTATTGGTAGCTGCTGAAGGATTTGCGCAAAACTATCCATCATCTCTTTCCTCTGTTGCATGGGGGATTCCTCAAGAAACATTTTGAAAGGATATCCTATCCTGTCGTCTTTCTTTTCTCCTACCATGAGAGGTCACTTGGGTGTGCAAGAGCTTTTTTTCTCAAGAGAAACAATCTCAAGACCCAATTCTTTGTACCGGGACCTCATTGGGGACATGCATTAAGAATGACAAGGAGAAGACTTCTTTGATACCACTGATCCAGATTTTATGAGCAGAACGAAATGAATACAGATTATTATCAAAATATGCTTAACACAGAATAACAGAGATACAATAAAACTAGTTTCTATTCAATAAGGAAATAAGCTGAAAGCAGAAAACAAGCTTGCTGGAATGGTGGCGACTTATCTCTGAGAAGAGATGTGACGACTACACTCATTCACAAGAAGATGAGTACAATGAGGCTCTGAAGGCCTTTTTACAATAAACATGAATTCCAAAACCCTAGACATCCAAAAACCTAACCCTAGGAGATGAAGCGCCAAAAGTCATGTGGGCCTCGTTGGGGTAAGTTAGTACATCAACTTCCTAGGGTCGTAATTTTTGGGAGATTTTCCACTTTCATTTGGGTCGACTTGTGCCTAAGGGGCACATCCCTTGGGTGATTTAGCCGACTCACTGAAGGGTTCCAACTTTTCCCCTAGAGGACTCTCCATTTCTGTTTGGGTGCCCAAGTTGTGCCTTGACCGATCGTCCAACTTCCTTGCTTGGTTAGCATTTGTTGCACGTCCCCTTGGTCACTCCTCTTGGCATGTTGGGCACCCAAGGCATCCGATCTCGCCTAATAGAAGTTTACTTCATTTATTCACTGGATCAAATGCTCTCTTCATCCATTTGTTTTACAGTTTCATTCTGGCCAAGTGCACAATGGGGTGCTCGCTTCTTGCTCAAGGTCTTACATCTTCATCGACCCCATTGCAATTTCATCCTTGGAAATCCAAGTGTCAGTGGTTTTCCATGCTTCTCCTTGAACTTGCGAATATTTTTCTTTCACCTCCATAGTGCCTCTCATCTTTCCCAACAATGATCTTCTTCAGACTTTCCATTCCAATGGAAGAAATAATCATGCCGATGATGTTTTCCAATCCCTAAAAATTTTAACGCCAAAATTTATTGAACCTCCAATTCTAGTCAGTCGACAATCATTGTTGGACCATGGGTGGGCTTGGTTCTGTCTGGGTCTTCCACATCCATTCAACATAGTTTCAGCTAACTAATGTGAAAAACAAGGTGATGGGTTTTTATTTGAGGCAAGAAATCCAAATTGTAGGTGATTTCTCCAATCTTCTCAAGTATCTTGAACGAACCTTCATACCTCTGCATCAACGATTGATCCATCTCAGTTGGTGGTGTGAACTGGTTCTTTCCCAACCCGATGAAGAATTAATCCCCTATGTTGAGCTACAAATCACATCTCTCTTGATCTGCCCAATGTTTCATCCTCCCTTTCACATCTGTCAAGTGCACCTGACATAAATCCAACCGATCCCCCCAACTTGTCATGAATCTCAAGGCTGTTGGTTTCATCTCGTAATAGCCTTGCATAACTATATGTGGGGTGATGGGTTTCTGCCCATTCGTCAACTCGAATGGAATGTAGCCCATTGTGAAACTTTTCTGCAAGTTATAACTGAACTATGTCGTGTCCAACAGATCTGACAGTTAGGTTGATTCATCCTCACATTGTGTCGTAAGTAATCTTCCAACAATCTGTTGATTTATTCAATATGTCCATCTGTCGATGGATGGAAGATAGAGCTCAACAATAAATTCTCCTCAACAAGCTTGAACAATGTTGTCAAAAACTTCCTGGTGAACCTCATGCCTCTGTCCAAAACAATGTTTAGCATAAGACCCCAATACTTCACTACATGTTTTAAAAACATCCGTGCCACCTCTTCTGTACCACAAGTTTTCTTCATCGGAATGAAAAATGTGTACTTGGAAAATTGATCAACCATGACCATGATTCTATTGTACCCTTGTGAAACCAGAAGTTGAATGATGAAGTCCATCAAAACACTTACCCAAGGCTTCTCTAGAATCGACAAAGGTTTCAACAGACATGCTTACATTCTAGTGTCATCCTTGTCTTGTTGACAAATAAGAAAAGTCTAGACATAGTCTTCTACTTCTCACACCATACGCTCCCAAAAGTATCCTCTCTCCAATAATGCCAGTGTTCTGGGCTATCTTAGGTGGCCAACCCAAGGCGATTCATGACATTCCTTTAAGAGCTCCTTGCGGAGATTACTTGATTTAGTAACATAGATGCGTTCACTGAAATACAAGAGCTGGTCACAAAAAAAGAACCTCCTTGTCTTCCCCTCCTATACTTTCTTCATAATGTTCTTCGTGTTGGATCAACCTATAAATCTCCCTTAATATTTTCTTGAAACTCTATCAACACATGAATCTGGCTCCCATCCATCATAGTAGGTGATTCGTCTTCCTCAAGCGAAACTAGCTGAGCTGTCCTACTCAAGGCGTCGGTGGCAATATTCAGTTTGTCTGACCTCTACTTGATCCAGTCATGTCAAATTCAACCAAGAAATCCTGCCAGCACGCTTTCCTAGGGGACATCTTGGGTTATGTCACAAAGTATCTTGTCGCCACATTATCCATCTTGACCATGAAACGCATGCCTAACAAGTAGTTCCTCCATACTTGTAAACAATGCACAACAACAATCATTTCCTTTTCACGGACCATATACCTTTGTTCATCATCCTGTAGCTTCCTGAGCTCTCAAAAGCCATGGGGTGCCCATCCTGCATCAAAATTCCTCCTATGGAAAAGTCTGAGGCTTTTTTCTGCACTTCAAATGATTTCTAAAAGTTGGGTAGCTTCAACACCAGGGCATAGACAATTCTGCATTTCAACTCTTCAAATGCAAACTTGCACTTTTCCATCCAATTCTAAGACCTCTCCTTCAACAAATCTGCCAATGGTCCAGAGATATTGGAATATCCTTCTACAAATCTTTAGAAGTAGTTAGTTAATCCAAGGAATACCCTCACAATGTGCACAATGTCTGTCTCCTCCTAATTTGCAATTGCAGGGATCTTCGCAGGGTCCATGTGAATGATTTAGTGTCCAACCCAGTGGCCTAGGAAGGGTATTTTGGTCTACCCGAAAATGCACTTGGACTTCTTCAAGAATAACTAAAGCTTTCACAACCCCGTAAAGACTGCCTCCAATTTTTTTTTCGTGCTCCTCTATACTCTCACTGAACACTACGATATCGTCTAAGTAGAACACCACAAACTTATCCAAGAATTTCCTAAGAATGTCATTCATCAATGTGTAGAAGGTGGCTGGAGCATTGCATGGACCGAATGACATCACCAGGAAATCATAAATTCCATATCGTGTCACCATTTGTTAGCACATAGGATGTATAGGGGTCAAATTTTCTAAGCTTCTAGGTTTGAGTCATAGGGTCATTTTATTTTAGGTTTTTTTAGTCATGCCTTATGTCAATAAATTATGTTTTGATTGTTTCATGAGTCGATAAAATTTACCATAGTCCATGTGAGAGTCTTGGTGTCATGATAATGGTCATCATCATTAGATAAAAAAGGGAAAGTTTTGATCACACCTTTTGTATAAAGCTCATCATTATCAAGTGTTGTGTCGCAAAAGGGTGTACAAAGGGTTTTCATGTCGTATCTAACTTTTTGGGGGTCAAGTCATATGTCAAGTCCATCTTCCGCAAACTCTCCTGAAAGTTCACAACGGATCAAGAAAGGTACATTATGCACTAATCACAGACCATCATGTTTTAGAAATGTGGCAAATGGTATTCTATTATTTTCAGTGCCATCTATTTCACCAATTTTCCTTCAATTCAGTTTCAGAAGGAGGTTTATCATTTTGAACAAAGCATGCTGCAAATTGGTTTAAATTGTGGTGCTATGAATTTCCTGTAGCAGATTGAAGTCAGATTAAAGGCTTAAAGGAACTGTCAGTGTAGTGCATGCGAAAATGGTTGAGCTTCCCATATACCAGGTACCCTATTTAGATGCTCAATTTCATTACCTGAAGGTTTATCATAATTGGATTTTAATTGCTGCAATTTTTCCGCGCGCTGCAAACTGTTCCATAGTATTTGCGTTGCAAAACTCCTTTCACTTGGTTAGTTTTTCCAGTCTTTTTTATCTTAAGCATTTGCAGACCCACGTCTCTTGTTTTTTATACCAAAGATCAATTGCATCCCTTTGCTATGGCCATGACCCTATCTGCTGCAATTTCTAGTTAAGTGTTGCGAACTATTTCCATTGTACGCGTTGCAAATTAGTTGCGCTACGAACCCTATGTTTTTCCCAATTTGAAAAATTGCTCGTTGATAGTATTTTCTTTCAGATTTGAAATATTATCTTATCTAAATATTTTTCCTTTCAAACCTGTCACTTTTCAAAGTCTTCTGATAAGAAAGCCTAGTCTAAAAACCATCCACTGCAAACTTCGTATGTGCGCTGCAAACTGAGAAACTGCGCTGCTAATGCTCTGTTTCACATAACTGCCCGATTTAGCCTGTGTTAGAGTTTTTACTTAGTGTAGGGGTTGTCATCCTTTTTCCCATCTCTTATTTTTGTAGCAAACCCTATTTTTGCAAATATCAAACAGTCAAAAACTAATTCATCAGTTTCATTATTAGTTGGTAGCAACTATTATCAAAAGGAGAAAGATTTTTAATCAGATATCATGGAAAATCAACAAGGTGAGAAGGTTAAAAAAGGAGGAGAAATTGTCAGGGATGAGCCCCATGACCTGTAACTTATAAATTTTGAACTATTTTTCAAAGAAGCATTTAAGAGAGTGGGCTGCTTGGTTTTTTGTGAGAAAATGCAAAGAGGACATCCCGAGGTTGCTAAGTAGTTTGCACTCAATTTTAGTGGGACAACACCATCGTGCTCCTCTATACTCTCACTGAACACTAAGATATTATCTAAGTACAACACCACAAACTTGCCCAAGAATGGCCTAAGAATGTCATTCATCAATGTGCAGAAGGTGGCTGGAGCGTTGCATGGACTGAATGACATCACCAAGAAATCATAACTTCCATATCGTGTCACCATTTGTTAGCACATAGGATGTATAGGGGTCAAATTTTCTAAGCTTCTAGGTTTGAGTCATAGGGTCATTTTATTTTAGGTTTTTTGAGTCATGCCTTATGTCAATAAATTATGTTTTGATTGTTTCATGAGTCAATAAAATTTACCATAGTCCATGTGAGAGTCTTGGTGTCATGATAGTGGTCATCATCATTAGAGAAAAATGGGAAAGTTTTGGTCACACCTTTTGTATAAATCTCATCATTATCAAGTGTTGTGTCTCAAAATGGTGTACAAAGGGTTTTCATGTCGTATCTAACTTTTTGGGGGTCAAGTCATATGTCAAGTCCATCTGCTGCAAACTCTCTTGAAATTTCACAACGGATCAAGAAAGGTACAATATGCACTAATCACACACCATCATGTTTTAGAAACGTGGCAAATGGTATTCTATTGTTTTCAGTGCCATCTATTTCACCAATTTTCCTTCAAGTCAGTTTCAGAAGGAGGTTTATCATTTTGAACAAAGCACACTGCAAACTGGTTTAAATTGTGGCGCTACGAATTTCCTGTAGCAGATTGATGTCAGATTAAAGGCTTAAAGGAACTGTCAGTTTAGTGCATGCGAAAATGGTTGAGCTTCACATATACCAAGTACCCTATTTAGATGCTCAATTTCATTACCTGAAGGTTTATCATAATTGGATTTTAATTGTTGCAATTTTTCTGCGCGCTGCAAACTGTTCCATAGTATTTTCATTGCAAAACTCCTTTCACTTGGTCAGTTTTTCTAGTCTTTGTAGACCCAAGTCTCTTGTTTTTTATACTAAATATCAATTGCATCCCTTTGCTATGGCCATGACCCTATCGGCTATGATTTCTAGCTAAGTGTTGCAAACTATTTCCATTGTACGCACTGCAAATTAGTTGCGCTACGAACCCTATGTTTTTCCCAATTTGAAAAAATCCTCGTTGACAGTATTTTCTTTCAGATTTGAAATATCATCTTATCTAAATATTTTTCCTTTCAGACCTGTCACTTTTCAAAGTCTTCTGATAAGAAACCCTAGTCTAAAAACCATCCACTGCAAACTTCGTATGCACATTGCAAACCGAGAAACTACATTGCTAATGCTCTATTTCACATAACTGCAAGATTTAGCCCGTGTTAGAGTTTTACTTAGTGCAGGGGTTGTCATCCTTTTTCCCATCTCTTATTTTTGTAGGAAAGCCCATTTTTGCAAATATCTAACAATCAAAAACTAATTCATCAGTTTCATCATTAGTTGGTAGCAACTGTTATCAAAAGGAGAAAGGTTTTTAATAAGATATCATGGACAATCAACAAGGTAAGAAGGTTAAAAAAGGAGGAGAAATTGTCAGGGATGAGCCCCGTGACTTGCAACTTATAAATTCTGAACTATTTTTTAAAGAAGCATTTCAGAGAGTGGGCTGCTTGGTTTTTTGTGAGAAAATGAAAAGAGGACATCCCGAGGTTGCTAAGCAGTTTGCACTCAATTTCAGTGGGACAAAGACTAAGGTGGGTGCATTGGAGTTTGAAGTTTCATAGAAATCTATTTCTACAACCACATATATACCTGTTCATGGTGAAAAATGGTTTAAATCCATGCCCTTGAATTCTACATTTTCCAAGGTGTTCCTAAAACCTGAATATCAAGGAGACAACCTATCCAAGGGATTGCCAAGAAATCATATGGTGGAATATTTTGACAAAATGTTCAGAGTTATTAAGAGGTATTTCACTTGTGAAGAAAGGTTCAATATGGTCTATCAATATAATATCAGATTGTTACTTCACTTTACTGGGAAAGAGTCCATGAACCTACCCTTTTATCTAATCAGGAGCATTGGGAAGATGTCAGATAGAGTCCAAGCTAAATCTAAGCAAGTGGATACTAGTGTTTTTCATTATAGTTTAATAAAAATGCTAGTATTTGAAGAGTTGAAGAAGACCAATAATGATTGGGATGTTTTCCTAGCTGGATCAAGATTTCAGCCAGATGTTTCTCACACACCACAGTAAAAGAGACAAACACCTACTCATGCTGAGGAGACTGTGTAGTCAAAGTTAAGTAAAAAGAGTAATATGACCAAAAGGGATAAGTACATTCAGTCTACTGATAAGTCAATTGAAGGTACTTCACAACCTCCTGATGAAGACACTTCTCATGTGGCAGAGCTTGCACCCATGGGGACACCCTTTGGTATAACAAAGAGTTTGAAGGGAAAAAAGCTTATGTTTTCTTCACCTGTTTCTATAGAAGCTATCAAACCTAGAAGACTTGTCACTAGATCAACAACAAAGAAACATGCCTCTGTAGAAGAAGGTACATCCATGGCTTCAGCTCAACCAACAGACAAAACTAAGCCTCTAAAGAAACAAATAGGAATCATTGAGATCAAGTCTCCTACTGATGAGAAGGATCCCACTTTTAAAAGGCTTAGGAAATAGTCTAAAGAGTCAAAGGATGAAAATGAACAACTGAAGAAAGAAAATCTGCATGCCAAGATCTAGTTGAATAAAGTTATAAATATGGGTGAAGAAACTATCTAGAAGGAAAAGCATTGGGTTAAAAGATCTATATCTCTACGTAGGCAGATGAAGAATGTGTACATGATGAATAGAGCCCATCAAGATGAAAACATAAAGCTGAAGGAGGAAGTGCAACAATTGAGGGAACAAAATGAAAAAAAAAAAAACCTAGACATGTTGGCACGAGTGTCCACTAGGAGAATGAGATGAGGCATCATTTCTGCATCAACACAAATTTTTATTGCCATGAGACATTTTGTTTTATAGGCTTATAACCTTGAGGAATGATTTTGTCTTAGGCTGCTATTATCATATTCATATGAAATTTTGCAAAGGTTAGTTTATGTTTCAAAAAGTTGTAGCAGGTTCCAAAGAAATATTTGAAGGCTTTTTCATAGTTTGAATATCAAATGACAAGTTTGAGGGAAAAATCACACCTACAAGAAAGTTCACAACTGTGTGTTGTTAAAGGCGTTGCGAACTATTTATTTTGGAACAGTTTGTAGTGTAGGCGTTGCAAACTTGACAGTTACATGGATCTTGAGCTGTTGAAGGCTGCCAACTGTCATATAATGGTTCAAATAGCTCCCCAAGGATCAGTTAGACATCAAAGGACACCTGCCCCAATGACCTAGTTTCGTTTAAGCTACATGCAACGAGTTGGCTGTAGTTACATTCAATGCTTCCAACAACATCTATGAATATAGTATCTTGTTATTTTTTTGCTGATTACTCATTGCCACACCTCTCTAAGGCCCAAGATCCTATCTAGGAGCTAGGTGGCGAGTTCTAAAGGCATTTTTGAATTTTTTTTGCTATAAAAAGTGTAATGTAACTCCATTAGAGGGTTCGAATGGCAGTAGAGTGATACTCATATCTTTATTTTCATTTGTAACAGAGTTTCCAGAATGTATGTGTTGTACTATGTTTCATTGATGTCAAAGGGTTGATGTCAAGTATTGTCATAGTGATGTGTTTGTATCATTGATATATTGATTATTGGTTATATGGTCATTGATGTAATTGTTGTCAAAAAGTTGACTAGTTAAAGTGGTTAGTCATGGGTTAAGTGGTTGCAACAAGAAAACAATTAAAAATAAGTTAGTTGCAAATAGAAGTGGAGAGTTTACTATTTGTGGATAAAGTGGTTTTAAGTGGACAAAGTGGTTAGAAGTGGGTTATCCCCAAAAGAATGAAGTTGGGTAAGTTGGTTAGAATATAACCCCTTGAGGAAGCTACTTGGAGAAGTATAAATAAGAGAGCAAGGGTCTCTTATGTGTATGATCTTTGATCATATTGAATATCCATTTGTGAAAAGTTATTTGGGCCTGTATTATTGATAGAGAAAATTTGCGGTAGAAATCGTGTGGCATAAAAATCACGGTAGAAAAAGTGCGACAGAAAAAGTGTGGTAGAAAAAGTGCAGCAGAAAAATTACAGCAGAAAAAGTGCGGTAGAAAAATCGTGGTAGAAGAATCGCGACAACAGAACCACAACAACAAAATTGCGGCAACAAAATCACGACAACTTATGGTATTTTGTTTATGGAGAGTATGGTGTATTTCTAGAGGTATATTGTTGGTTATCTTGGTGATATTGTTGAGAGATGTCTTGGTGATTGATATTGGTGAGTAGATCTGATTTGGATGATGAGATTGATGTGACAGGTTGTGTGGTGCATAGGTGATTCATTTGTGTTGGTATGGATTGTTGGTACAGTTTGACATATTGCTTTTTGCCTACAAGCTGGGTCTTGTACTTGAGGGTTGGATTCCTCGTCTAAGTTGGTGATGAGATCTGTAGGCTGGGTCTTGCAATGAGAGTTGGTGCTCTCTTTGAGTTGGTTCTCATTTCAGTTGGTGCTGATAAACCCCAAGGATTGTAGTCCACAATACAAAAGAAACTTATACATATATCTGGTGTTCTTTGTGTTCTTTATTGTGATGGTGAATAATTATTTGTTGTTAATATATGTCATTGATCCAGAAGGATCTAAGGAACATCTCAAAAGTTTCAAAAGTGTCCCAGGAGGCTCAAAATGGCCTCAACAGACAGAGAAAGGGAAAAAAATCAAATTCCTCAAAATTCAGTGAAAGTGACATCATCGCGAAGAGCGCTTCGCAAGCTTTCCAATGACACAAACAACTTGTCAAACTGAGTTATGAATTGAAAGATATTCACGGCCAAAGTTTGGTCAACCTAGCCTAGTCAGCAGGGGGATGAGTCAACATTTGTACTACTAACGTCAACGTCAGTACGAATGACGTCAACATTTGTACTACTAACGTCAACGTCAGTACGAATGACGTCAACATCCGTACAACATATGTGGCACGCACAGGAGGTGACATGTGTCATGCTGACATTAGCATGGTGACATGGCACCACACGAGGTTGCCATGTGTCACTCATATTTAGCATTTTCGGGTCATCCGTGGACTAGTAAAAATGTGCCATGTGGTAGTCTGTACATCCACGTGGCAGACCATACGATGACATGGCAGGTCATACGATGATTTGGAAGGTTGTGACATGGTAGGTTGTACGCTAATGTGGCAGGTGATGGTACAATTGGTTGACGTGGCACAATGGTTGGATGCCACATGGCCCAGTCATGGGCTGCCATGTGGCAGTGGGAAAATGACCAATGACAACCCAAGAATGAAATTTAAAAAAAAAACAAAAGTTGGCGAGTCCGCCAAATCTGGTGGGACCCCGCCAAATCGGGCACCAATAGACTATCTAGAACCATCGCTAAGTTTGGCAGAACGAGAAAATTTAAATATATATATATATATATATATATATATATATATATATATATATGTTACAACCGACAAGCTAAAAGGGGAGGCCCGTGGGCTCGACCCCAGGACCTCCCCCTCTATACATGCCTTAACATATGCTCCACAACCACTAGGCCAATGCCCTTATATTGTTTACATTGTCAAATTTTCTGTTTAAAAAGAGAATCCTCCTAGTGTTGGAAGGTGGAGCGTGCCCATGCCGTACATAGGAACAGATTCCAATGCAGTCAGTGCATTAAATGCCTAGAATTACACGTGGATCGAGGGAGGAGGTCCAGAAAGGGCCTGAAGGTGACAGTGTCCGATGGAGACGGTTTGATAGTCGTTTTTTGGTAATTCGGCGACACGAATCCAATGGCGAGGTTTGTTTTTGCAGCAGAGATTTAGATCAACAAGCTAAATTTTGAAGAAGCCAATGTAAGCATGATTTTCATTATGTTGTTTTGTCATTAAATGTTGCAGCATAGTATGCTTGATACAGGTCTGAAGGAGCATGGAGATGCTTTAGCAAGGCAACAAGATCAACTTATTCCTTCTATTCCTTCTTTTATTCTCTTCTTCCACATAAAACCAATCAGTTACATGTGACAGAGAAATTGTGGGACTTGCATGATAAGTGGCCAATGAAGCAGTTCTAAATCTCGTAGTTTCGAGATCTTTGTATGGGTTGCATATATGCTTGGATCTGAGCACCAGATGTAAGGCACTCTATGGCTCCATGGTGATGGGAGTCATCATTTATTCTTCCTCTTTTTATGTATTGAGTATGTGGGAATGATGTCCATGTCAGCATCATGGATGCCTCATGAGCATGAGAAATTGTGAAGCTTGTATACATTCCTGATCACATTCCGATCTCTTGTTGCCTTCACTAAAAAGGGACTTTGGCCTTACAACTTGTAAATGAGAGACATCATTACAATGAGGAGAATAAAGTGGCCAAGATTTGGAGCATGACTGGGAGGCGTAGCCCACATCGGGTGAACTCCGTTATCAATGGAAGTGTCATATCTATTATGTGTATTATGTTCTTATGTTGCTTTTTCCCATGAATTTCCGCAAATAGAATATTAAATGCAAGCATGACATATAACACATAAGGAAACGAAAGAGGTTTTTATTCACTTTGGACTCAAGCTTATAAATACTTCAACTATACCTTTAATTGCAAATCGCTCAAGTAAAACAATCTATAGCTGACCCTTTGAAGGAGTGACATGATCAAACAATTATT
>ML815347.1:46289-78734 GCA_009831015.1 Picea engelmannii
AATGGGAATAGGGCTCATGACATACAAGGGGTTGTAGTGTCTCATTCATGGGTGCCTTTGTAGAGGGTGTGTGGTACCTTCATCCACAATGCTTTTTTTCCCATCCCATTAAATGTCATTATTTTATTCTTTCATAATTTTAAGGAGAGGTTGAAGGTCAATGACCTGGCTTGGTGACCAGATAATGACAATGTCACCCATAAACACCTAGTGGAAATAAGAAGGTTGGCTCATGATGAGACCCCCTTTTTCTCAGCCATGCAACTGAGAGCCATTACCATGGTTTGGTGACCAGACGATGGCAATGTCATACCACTAGATATTCATGGAAGTGATAGGTCGACTCATGATGAGACCTATCATTCAACTAACTTGTTAATAATTCTTTATTATATTGTGGGTCCCCTTTACTCAAAGATAATCATTTCACTGCTTTCTTGGGTGATCCCTGGGAAAATCATTTGGAAGGTTCATTTATGGATTTTATCTTTTACCTAACATCAATCCCTCTGGGTCTTCAACCCCTTCTTCCCATAGAATGAGGGACAAGCCCTTCTTGGGTCAATACAACCTAAAATACCAAGAGATAAGGAAATGGAGGGGAATAATGATGGAAAGTGGTAAGTATGGTCAGGAATGGTGTGATGGTTCTTTAAGGGAGTTCCTAGTAGCAAACCCATCCCCAAGGAAGACCACTTACTAGGGAAGAATTTTAACCACCAAGATGAAGCAGGGAAAAAGGCATAATTTCCAAGCATATATCATGAAATCTAGAGAAATCTAAGATACAACATGCTCAATTGGCTTAAATATTGAAATGATTCTCACCATAATACTGACTTGTACCTCATGGAGCAAGGTCCACTGCCTTCCAGAAGCTAGTTGATGTGGTGGATGCCATCTTGAAATCTGTGACCATCTGTGGTGGTGAGAGGGGTTTTCATCTATGAAAAAAGGTACTGCTGTTCATGTAGTCTCTCGACACTCCATATCTACAACCTAAGGGCCTCCAGACATAATATCCTTAGCTATCCACAAAATGGGGATAACATTTGGCTCCTACTTGGAGACATGTGCTCGTCGTAGAGTGCATGAGAACCACAACATCTTCTGGTAGACCTGTGCCTACAAGGAAACATCAAACTGTCAAGTGCAGGATGGCCTATTCATCCTTGTTCTCATATGATCATAATCAAAACTAACTAAGCTAGAAAAATAAAATTTTAACATTTTTTTCAAAAAATTATAAACTAAGCATCAAATCAATATGCAATTAGAGAAAAATGAAAATGAAATGCATCTAAACTAATATGAGCATTCATGATGAAAATGCAGGGAATCAAAATGACTTACCTACTTACCTGGGGCATGGGCCCTGAAGAAGTCATGTGACCTAGATGTGAGGGTGGAGAAGATATCCATCTACTGGTAGTGGCATCTTCCTCCCGTCTAAAGCTATTAGATAATACCTTTCTTTGTCAGACTTCTTCCTGATGATGTAAGGGCCAAGCCATGAATTGTTGTCTTTTTGGTCATATCCAGGCTTGCCATTTCTTTTGTCCCACATGAGCACAAGAATTACTTCATTGAAATTGATGCAAGGTGTATTCTCATCGTATGGAAGCTCTGTGTGGACTATCTTTTTGATGATTTCTTCATGTTTCTCATTCTCTTCTTGCATAATATGAATAGACCCTAGCTCCTTGCCATGGTATTTTGCAGTCTTCTTCTTATCTGTCCAGGGGAGAAACATCTTTATGGAATCTTCCTGCATGAAGGGTAACTCAGATGGATCATTCTTAATAACTTGTGGAGGCATATCATAGTAGTGTTCATTGACATAATTAGGGCCCCTCAGATCCATCACATGTGTATCTCTCTTTTCCCTATTATTTAATATCTCATACATGCTATCACCCATGGGAATATATGCATGTGTAAGGTTCATGCTAAGGAAACCTCCAAGGGTTTAGGACCATGTCCTCAACAAGAGCATCCCCCAGGCACTCAGAACATCGATCACCAATATGTCCATGAGGACGCTGATATGTGGAAAATCTATCAAAAATATCTCAACGTCTTCACACACCCCCAAGACCTCGACTCTTCTTGAATCAATACCACAAACATTTCCATAAGGTCGGGTTGTATTCAAACCATGTTGTTTCATCACCTTCAATGACATGACATTTGTTGAGGCCCCTAAATCAAGCCTGTAATTGTTCAAGTGGAGTCCATTCATTCCTAATGAAAGATATAAAGGAGGGTTCTTGTCCTTTGGTCGATCGAGATACATATTACTCAAAATGATCGGAGGATCCTCCTTCTTAGTTGACACCTGTAAGACTTCCAAAATTTCCCATTTCACATAAGGGATCTTACATAACTCTATCACTGGGACCACCATATTTAGTTTTCCAAACATGCTTGCAACATCTATATTCAACTAAATGTCATTTGTAAGAGTTATCCTAAGAAGAAACTCACATACCGATGGTGGAGGTCACGGGGCCACCTTTTCTACTGATGGAAGAGGAGTATCAGGCTATGACGGAGGGGCTTAAGCATTTTTTCTTCTGGTGTAGGTTACAATTTCCCTCCTCCTTAATTCCTTCTTCTGATCATCTGTCAATTTATTTAAGGCTTGGAGTCTCCCCTCTCTTTCTCCGATTATTCTGGCTTCATTGATATGTTCTTGGGTAACCCGTTCATTGTCGAAATTACAAATCATGAAGTTTATATCGTCAGGATAATCTTCCTCTCGTCGAGGGAACTTATCTTCCCTCTAGGGTTCTTGGCATGGTAGACACCAAGATTCTATATCAACCGTTCCAACATGTTTCAAAGTATCTAGGGCCTTTGCCTCTTGTTTAGGTCTTGGTTTCCAACTGATGGCATCTCTCCGCTGTCTGGAAAACTGAGGTCTAACATGACCAGATTGATTTATTATACGGTTCATAAGCTGATTCTGCACCTGAACAAACTGAGTATTCATTTTGTCTATCTTCTGAGTCATGAGAGAAATCAGATATGGAGCACTATTGTTGGAAACCTTCATCCTTTCTTCTGTCTTGATACGAGGGTACTGAAAAGGTTCTACTTTTGAACCAAGGAGATTCTCTTCAATATTGATACTGAACTCTTTAGCCTCTACCGATGATGTGGGATTTTTATCTTTGAGACTGTATCCGAGCTTCCCTTCAAAAGAATCCATGTAAATGAGATGAACTGATGATGCCGTAGGATGATAATATGTTGGAATTTGATTGTACAACCTGTCAAATATGGAAATGAATTATTTTACTGTTACATCCACCTTTTTATTTATTTGATTGAACTGAGTCCCAAGGGTCCCACCATCTTCCTTTCTTGATCATATTCTCTTGAATAAGTTGGAAAAATCATCATAGGACGTGATATGATTATCAAGGAGTCCTTTGAACCAATCAAGGGCTTCTTCGGTCAATTATAAAGAAAATAACCTCATGGACACATCTTCATGATCAATACCTGCATTGTCCATGTCCCGACCCATGACATAAATGTGATCTTCAATAGTTATCACATTGCTTCCTGGGAACTTTGGCAACCACTTGTTGACTTATGTTGGCATTTTGTTAGGGTAACCTTGGATATTGGCCATGTTAAGGGGTTTGTAGAGGTCCCTTGTCCAAGGGCGATCCATTGGAACAAGAGGAAGGGTATTATGGAAAAGGGTTTTAGCAATGGGAGACTTGAGAGGAGGCCTTCTTTGGTAAACCTTAGAAGGCTTGAACCTCCCAGGGGGAAAAGGTCTGGGGAAAGAAGGATTCTCAGAAGGTGGAGTCACCAAATGAGGTTCAAGATGAGCTCATCAAGGAAAAGGGAAAGGGAACGTCCTTTAGGTGGAGTCTCTAGGTAAGCTAATGGAAAGGCTTAAGGATAACTTACCGAAGTGTTGTTAGGGTACGAAGAATATTCAAAATATTCCTTGGTAGTGGCACCAAAATGTTATAGCACAAGTTGTAGGTTGGGAAAAGCCCGACCCAACCACAAAATCAAGTGCTACAACTTGGGAATCCTACACCCAATGTCACCTCGATGTAGGTCCCACACTTCAAGGGTGACTAGGTCACTCTACGAAGGCGATCTCGGTGACCCTAAGGGGAATGAGATGGGGATGGATAGAGATGGAAGTGGAGCCCCTAGAGGGAAAATATAAATGGAGTGAGAAGTGGATAGAGATGCTTTTTAATTCAATTGATTGTTTCCCCAAAGATGTATTACTTCTTCGGATGATTGTACCTGCTCAAGACACAAGAAAATCCAACTTGCAATGATATATGTTAGTGTGGATCAACAAGTTAAGCTTTCCATCCCTAATTTGCAGAAGTAGATGACAATTTATATCAGCAAGTAAGACATTCAAATAAGCATGTGAAACATACCATCAATGAACACTATAATCAACAGAGATGGTAATCAATTATGATTGAAAAATGGCACTTTGAGGCTGAATAAAGCAAGCTGTTACAACATGCGTTTTAGAGTTAATGAGTAAATGAGAAAAATTTAGTAGAGTAAATGAGCAAAATTTAGGAGCTAGTCTAGGGTTAGATTAAGATTTATGGTTAGTATTTTATCTAGGTTAGATCAACCCTAATGGATGTAGGTTAGGGTTTGTAACCGAAATTAAAGTAGTGGGAGAGAGGGGACACCCTATTAGGGGAAGACTCCTCTCAATGCAGCAAACCAACTTCAAGCAAGAGATCTTTCAAAAGACGAAAATTCAAGTTTCCCAAGGAAGTGATTTTGTATCTTCAATGAAAAAAATTGATGACTAGTGCCTTTACTATTGGGCTAATGGAGTCCAAATAAATGAACTAGAGATGCTACTTCCTTGGGGTGTAAATCCTCTTACCTCCCAAGGCAAGTATCTCTAGTTATGGTTTGAGAATGAGGGGTGTAAATCCTCTTACTTCCTCAAACAAACCCTTGCAACATCAATGAATGTTAATAAATAAATGATGGAGACTAGAGTGGGGGTGTACATACTCTTACTTCTCACTTATCTCCTAGCACAACAATCATTGACTTGAAAAATGATAGCATAAGAGTAAAAGACCATACCAAAATCAAGAAAGATGCTAAGATAATCCACCATAAAATCTAAAAAGCATTCCTCCAAGGCTAGCACCTCACTTCTCCATAAACCATTCATAAGAGATAGACATAAACAAGTGCACAAGAGACAAATATACCAAGTGTAGTGAAAATTTCAGATCCAAGTCCTCTCACAAGAGGGAGAGTTATGTTTAAATGAGATATTATGATATCTTATTTATACAAAATGTCTCTAAGGTGACTTGTCCATAAATTAAGGGGTAAACCACAAGACTAGGGTTCAACAACCCTAATCTTTCCCCCCTTTAACAAAGTAATATTAAAAAATTCATTTAAAGTTTCACTTTTGCACAAATAAACCCTAATTTTACATGGACGTCTCCCCTTTAGGGGATATTTTTCCACTTAGAAGAAGTCATTGGTGTGGGAGAAGAATGGGTAGGCCTCCAAAGGCCACATGTCAAGCATCTAGGAAATATCCTCATGGTGAAGAACTCCTCCTCCTCAAGACTTCCATGTGTCAATGAGTGGCTACATCACCACCAATCCCTAACCCCCTAGATGACGTCATGCTAAAAAAGGAGATGTTTTTCATATCCTAGGAAAAACGTTTATCATGTGGGGCTAGGATACATCGTCCAAGTCATCTTCAAGACCTTTAAAGTTTGATCTTCTTCATTCGACATGTGGGCCGTTGGCATCCAAACTATGGGCTTACAGCCGCATGGAATCCCAAGCTAGGCTTGTTCTCCCAAAACTGTCCACCAACTAGGTCCTACAAAGAAAAATGAGCATGCCCTCCAAGAATCTCAAGTAATAACATCATGATAAGTGAATCTAATCAATAAATGACCCACCTAAGCATGTTCATCAAATATCACTATATCAAACAATTAATTGCTCAAATACACTATGCAACTGGTCAAGATTGAATATGGGAGGGTTGACGAGGTGTCCTATTGGGTAGATATTGTCCTAGATCAAGGAGAGTTTCCAATAGATACCTCTCTAAGCCATGTAAAGTCAATGAAGTGGTTAGGGTCAAGACTCAATGGGCATAGGACTCATAACATACAAGGGGTTGTAGTGTCTCATTCATGCGTTCCTTTGTAGAGGGGGTGTGGTACTTTCGTCCACAATGCAGTTTTTCCAAGCCCATTTATTTCCATTATTTTATTCTTTCATAATTTTAAGGAGAGGTTGAAGGTCACTTCCCTGGCATGGTGATCAAATAATGGAAATGTCACCCACAAACACCTAGTGGAAATGAGAAGGATGGCTTGTGATGAGACCCCCTTTCTCTTATCCATGCAACTGAGAGCCATTACCCTGGTTTGGTGACCAGATGATGACAATGTCATACCACTAGATATTCATGGACATGATAGGTTGGCTCGTGATGAGACCTCCTATCCTTCAACTAACCTTTTAAGCATTCTTTATTATATTGTGGGTCCCCTTTACTCAAATATAATTGTTTCACTACTTTCTTGGGTGATCCCTGGGCGAAGCATATGGAAGGTTCATATAGGGCTTTTAAATTTTACCCAACATCAATCCCTCTAGGCCTTCAACCCCTTATTCCCATAGAATGAGGGACAACCCCTTCTTGGGTCAATACACCCTAAAATCCCAAGAGATAAGGAAATTGAGGGGAATAATGGAGTTCCTAGTAGAAAACCCATCCCCAAGGAAGACCACTTACTAGGGAAGAATTTCAACCACCAAGGTGAAGCAAGACAAAATGCATAATTTCCAAGCATATATCATGAAATCTATAGAAATCTAAGATACAACATGCTCAACTGGCTTAAATATTGAAATGTTTCTCACCATAATACTGACTTATACCTCATGGAGCAAGGCCCACTGCTTTTCGGAAGCCAACTGATGTGGTGTATGCCATCTGGAAATCTGTGACCATCTGTGGTGGTGAGAGGGGCTTCCATATATGGAAAAAGGTACTGCTAGTCATGTAGTCTCTCAAAACTCCATATCTACAACCTGAGGGCCTTGATACATAATCTCCTTAGTTATCCACAAAATGGGGATAACACTCCTCATTCATTTAAATTTCTTGTAACCAAAGAAGAAGGAACCTCACTTTATGTTAAAATCTCCTCAGATATACCCAAGTCCAAGCCAACTTCTGTTAAGTCTGAATCTTGTTCACCCCATACTCCTCCTTTTTCAAAACCTATTGTTATATAGATTTCATTTTCACATGAAAAATCACCTCTTACTTCTCCCTAAAGTTAGAGTCTTGCTTTTCCAAATCAAATGGTAGGAGTTAATTCTCCTCAGAACAAAATGTATGCCATTGTGGCTGCTAGGTATGCACCATTAGTGCTTCCTCAGCCCATGAATGCTCTCCCAGTCGGAGATTACCTTAAGTACATGCCTAAATTTACTAGAGAAGAAGATATTACCGTAGAAGAACATATTGCTGCATTTTACAGTTATGCAGATAATTTGGACATTGAAAATGAAGATGTCTGGATGAGGATCTTTGTGCAAAGACTAGATGGAGAATCCAAAATGTGGTTTAGAAGTTTATCCCCTTGATCAATAGCTGGAATTGAGGCCCTAGATGATGCATTTTTAAGGCATTGGGGTGACTAAAAAGATTTATTGTATTACATTACATAATTTGGGGCTCTTAAGAGTAAAGAGGGCGTATTTGTGTCAGATTTCTCAAAAAGATTTAACAAGGTGTACAACAAAATTCCTACTGAGATTAAACCTATTGAGACCTCTGCAAAAATAACTTATGCAAGTGATTTTGACCCAGAATTCTGTCTATTTTTGAGATAAAGAAGGTCTGCAACATTCGCTGACATGCAAGATGTTGCCCTGGAGGTTGAATCAAATATACTAGGAGTAGATAAGTTGAGGGGAAGATCTGACAAAGATATGAGAAAATAGAAAACATAAGATTCATCTTCACATGCTTCAAGTATTGATCCCAAGGTTGATGAATTGACCAAGTTGGTTAAGTCATTATCTGTAGAGATGGAAAGGTTAAATCTTGAAGGGAGAAAAGATAATAGAAATACTCAAGACTTTGAAAACAAAAATCAATTTAGAAGGCTGAACAATACACCTCAAATTATGCAAAGAGATCAAAGAAATAGGGAGGATCAAAAAGTTCAAGCTCCTCTATAGAACAATTTGGTTGATGATGAAGAAGGAAATAATGACGATGAATACCAAGAAATTCATTTTTTAGGAGACACAACTACCTCTCCCCATTTAACACATACTGCTTATGAAGAGTCCATGATGTGCAATCAATTAGATGAGTTATGTTAAGGATAAACAATCAATCAAGATGAAGATAAAAACAAGTACAATCTGAGATCAAAACAAAAGGATGGAAAACCAAGTGCATCTACTCAGCCTAAAAAGACAGATACTCCTTCAAAAGTTGTGGCTGCACCAAATAAAAAAGCAGGAGAACAAAAACACAACCCATAATTAAGGCTCCTGCTCAAGAGGTAAAAGAAATCCAAAAATCCCATTCTTATTTTAATTTTGAGAATGAAATCTAGAAAATCAAGATTCCTGTCCTATTAGGATATTTAGACACTTAGGAGTTAGTTAAGATCTACGTGGTCTAATGTGTCGTTAGGTAAAAGTGTGTTTCTTAATTGTGCATTAGTATGCATTTGTAGTTAGGAAATCCGATGGTCACGATATGTTCCCAACATAGAGTGATCAGATGATTTCCTAACTACAAATGCATACTAATGCACAATTTCGATATTAACAACCATTGATCTGTGGCTTAACACCTGATTGGTCCATGATATCTACTTAAAGAGCATGGAGGGTCATTTGCCGATGATCGTTTGTGAGAAAATCTCTTGTAAAATCTCTCTATAATATTTTTCTTTTGCATTAATAAACTTCTCCAAGTGGCCGCATTGGCTGGTGCCATGGATGTTTCCCCGTAGGGGTTTTACCACGTCAAAACATTGGTGTGTTGATCTTTGATCTGGTTGTGTGAGTGGTTACTGAAGGTGTTTGTCCTCTGTTGGAATACCTGTGTTGTCAAACATGGTATCAGATCCATCTCATCATCCTTGTCCTTTATGTTGATGACCTTATTCTTACTGGTAACGACTCAAAACTTTTAAACCATGTGAAAACCAACTTTAAGAAGAAATTTGAAATGACTGAATTAAGATTTTTTGCACTATTTCCTTGGTCTCCAAGTTTTGCAAACCAATGAATAAATTTTTCTTTCCCATTCTAAGTATGCTTGTGACCTTCTTCTTCGCTTTCACATGGATGATTGTAAAACAACCCCTTTTCCCTTCTAGTCTGAAGTCAATATTACTGCCACCTATACTTCTCCTGAAGTTGATGCCACCCTGTATCATCAATTAGTTGGTAGCCTTTTATAATTGACTCACACCTGTCATGATATTTCCTTTGCTGTTGGTCTTGTTGCCTGGTATATGAAAACACCCCATGAAATCCATTGGAAAGCAGCTAAAATGATACTTCACTATGTCCGTGGTACAATTCAATTCATGATACATTACGGTTTAGGGGGGACTCCTTTATTGGTTGGTTTCACTGATTCAGATTGGGCTGACAACCCTGATGATTGGAAGTCTACTGCAGGTTATGTTTTCAGCCTTCGTTCAGGACCTGTCACTTGGGCATGCAATAAAGAACAAGCTATTTCACTTTCTTCAGAAGAAGCAGAGTACCAAGCAATGGCAAATGCAGGTCAGGAAGCCTTATGGATTCGACAGATCCTTTCAGAGTTTGGATTCCAGCAACAACATCCGACCAGCCTTTGGTGCGACAATCAGAGTGCCATCAAGCTCGCTAAAGACCCAGTTCAACATCAACACAACAAACACATCAAGATACACATGCACTTCATCATACAACTCATTCATGATTAAGTTATTGAAGTGCTCTTTTTCCCTACAAAAGATCAAGATGCAGACATTTTCACAAAGTCTCTTATAGAAGCGAAGTTTTCCAAACTTCGATCTATGTTAGGAGTTCAGGAAGTAGTCATCAAGGGGGGACAGGCTCTAATTCCTCCTTCCTTCTCCTATTGTGTCAATATTGTAAATCATTCAATCCTATCCCCAATTGTTCTTAAGGGGGGATATTAGGATATTTAGACACTTAGGAGTTAGTTAAGATCTACTTGGTCTAATGTGTTGTTAGGTAAAAGTGTGTTTCTTAGTGTGTTTCTTTATTGTGCATTAGTATTCATTTGTAGTTAGGAAATACGACAATCATGATATTTTCTCGACATAGAGTGATCCGATGGTTCATATTATCCTCGATATTAATGACCATTGATCCATGGTTTAACACCCTATTGGTCCATGATCTCTATTTAAAGAAATTGGATGGTCATTTACCGATGATCGATTGTGAGAAAATCTCTTGTAAAATCTCTCTGTAATCTTTTTCTTTTTCATTAATAAACTGCTCCAAGTGGCCACATTGGTTGGGTCCATGGATGTTTCCCCGTAGGGGTTTTACCATGTCAAAAAATCGGTGTGTTGATCTTTAATATGGTTGTGTAGTGGTTACTGAAGGTGTTCGTCCTCTGTTGGAATACCTGTGTTGTCGAACATGTCCCACTCCTAGAATTGATGAAAAATGAAGACTTTAAAAATCTATCTCAAAGATGTTGTAGCCTGAATCTTATCCCCCTTCATCAGATTCAGTTAACTTGCAGGATGAGAAGCCTGTAGTTATATTAGGACCACTGGTAGAATACAAAGATGATTCTTCTCCCCCATTTTACACTTCTTTGAATGTGCATGAAAAGATTTTGCACAATTGTCTTATGGATTCGGGTGCATCCCATAACCTGATGCCTTAGGTTGTCATGGATGAATTGGGCCTGGAAATCACTAAAGCTTATCATGAATTGTATTCTTTTGACTCAAGGAAAGTTAAATATCTTGGAGTTATTAAAGATCTAGTTGTCCCACTTTTCCAATTACCTATGAAAAGCATGGTCATGGACATTGTAGTTGCAGATGTACCCCCCAAATTTGGGATGTTGCTGCGTAGATCATGGATCAAGAGGTTAGGAGGAAATTTAAAAATGGATCTTTCTTATGCTACCATACCAATCTTTGGGGGTGAGCACAAGAGACTGTATAGAGAAGCTCAACTAACATACATCATAAGTGATGAGAGAAACCCAGCAAACCATCCCATCTATGCTGTTGATACTGATTTGGGGTCTAGTATTCTCCATCTTACTGAGCCCCCTCATCCATCCTTAGAGATAAAAAATTAGTCATCAACAGAATGTGAAATAACTAGACAAGGTGTTCAGTTGTGGAAGATGTATTTTGATGGTGCATCTTCCAAGGATAATGTTGGTGTTAGGGTAGTGTTCATTTATCCCTCTCAGGATGTAAAAACTTTGTCCTTCAAGATTTAATTTGAAACAACAAATAATATTGCAGAATATGAAGCCTTAGTTTTGGGGCTTAGAGCTGCAAAGGACATGAAAATTGAGGGACTGATAGTATTTGGAGATTCAGAACTGACTGTGCATCAAGTCAAAAATATCTATCAAACAAAACATCCTAGACTGGAAGCTTATAGGAATGAGGTCTGGGACCTCATTGATAACTTCTTATCATCCTTCAACATCTCTTTTGTTTCCAGAGAGACTAATACACTAGCTGATTCCTTAGTTGTTTCTGCCAACAATTTTATAATTCCCCTACATCCCAAACCTAAGTATAATGTTTAGGTAAAATAAAGACTTGCTATACCTGATAATGTCAAGCATTGGAAGGTTTTTGAAGATGATAAAAAACTAAAGAGGTTTTTGGAAATAGTGGATGAATTTTCTTCCCTACATATTAACCAAGATTCAGATGATGATAAAAATTTTCATGCTCATAAATTTCTGAACAAAATTGCAAATCATAAAATTGTTCAATTGCCTAGCAATCACATTCCTAAAGTACTGGTTCCTTTGGAAATGTTCTTTTATAGTAATGATGTTTCTATGAAGGTGAGTATTTCTAAATAAAATGTAGATCTGATAGACTGTAATTTAGGCACTGAAGAAGAACCCAAATATGTTAAACTGTCGAGTAGCCTATAAGAAAATTAGAAGGATGAATATGTCAAATTGTTGAAAGAATTTTCTGATGTGTTTGCATGGAAGTATGAAGACCTGGAGACTTATGATACTAGCATCATTGAGCATAGGATACCTTTAAAACATGACACTAAGCCTTTTAGATAGAAGCTCATGCAAATTAACCCAATGTTATTGCCTATTATGGAGAAAGAGGTAAAGAAGCTGCTTGATGCCTAAATCATTATACCTTTGAGGTATTCTGATTGGGTAGCTAATTTGGTCCCTGTCAGAAAGAAGAATGGTGAGATTAGGCTTTGTGTTGACTTCAAGAATTTAAATAGGTGTTATAGAAAATACAACTACCCTTTACCCAAAATGGAACACATTTTGAAAAGGATGACAAGCTCAGTGAGGATTTCAATGATTGATGGGTTTTCATGCTACAATCAGATTTCTGTGTTGCCAGAGGGCAGAGAGAAGACAACATTCACCACTCCCTGGGGTACATTCATGTATGCCAAGATGCCATTCGATCTTATGAATGCATGGGAAACTTTACAACGTGTAATGAACATTGCATTTATTGGAGAGAAAGACAAGTTTGTGGTTATCTATATGGATGATATTACAGTGTTTTCCAAGTCTGATGAAGAGCATTACTAGCATCTAAAGAAGGTGTTTTTGAAGTGCAGGAAGTATGGGCTGTCCTTAAATCCAGAAAATTCTATTTTTTCCATGAAGGAGGGTAAGCTGCTAGGACACATTGTCTTAGCTGAAGGAGTAAAGATTGACCCAAATAGAGTAGAGGATATCAAGACTCTTTATCTTCCAAGGAATAAGAAAGAAATTCAGTCGTTCTTAGGTAAGACACATTTTTTGAGGAGATTTATATCTAACTTTGTTGAGTTAGTGAAATTCATCACTATTGTGTTGAGAAAAGGAAATAGAGTAAAGTGGACACCAGAAGCTAGGAGTTCTTTTGAACACATAAAGCAAGCATTGGCTGATGCTCCTGTTCTGATCAATCCTGACTACTTAATGGAATTTTTGTTTTTTTCTTTTGCCTCCAATGATGCATTAGCTGCTGTCATTCTTCAGAAGAATTCATATGGAATGGAGCAACCTATTTCCTTCTTCAGTAGGGCCTTGAGAGATTCTGAAGTCATGTATGATATTATGGAGAAACAAGCTTATGCTTTATTCAAAGCTCTTAAATCTTTCAGGGTATATGATCTTCATTCAAAAATCATTGCTTATGTTCCTTCAGGTCCTGTTAAAGAAATTTTGATTCAACTTGATACACATGGGAAAAGAAGCAAGTGGATTGCTAAGATTTTAGAGTTTGATCTAGAGGTGAAGCCCACAAAGCTGATAAAAGGTCAAGGATTGGCTATATTGCTAGTTGAATGCAATTGTAAGGAATTGGGAGTAAATTTTATGAGCACTAACTCTGTAAATAAACAATATGATATTCAAAACAATAGCTTGCAAATCAGCTCAAATTTGGCAGAATGCAACTAGTATAAGGACATCATCTATTTCTTGCAAAATTTGCAACCTCCTACTGGACTTGAGAAGACCAAGGTAAGAGATCTGAAACTTAAAGAATTTAGGTATTGTATTGTTAGTTAGATTCTATATTGGAAGGATCCTTCAGGGATTCTTTTAACATGTTTAGATCCAGAGGAGGCAAAAAAAATCATGACTAAATTTCATGGGAGCTTATGTGGAGGTCATTACTTCTGGAGAACCACAACATACATGATACTCAGAGCAGGGTATTTTTGGCCTAACTTATTCATTGATGTGTGTGCAAAGATCAGAACATGTGACAAATGCCAAAAATTTTCAAGTAAACAACAACTCAAGACTTTTCCTCTGAAACCAATTGTGGTATCTGGCCCTTTCCAGCAGTGGGGATTAGACTTCATTGGAGAAATTCATCCATCCTCAAGTGGTCAACACCATTGGATTCTGACTGCTATTAATTACTTTACCAAATGGATAGAATCCATTCCCGCCAGGAATGCAACACACAAAGTAATCATTTGTTTTTTGGAAGACATTCTGTCAAGGTTTGGTTGCCCAAATAAAATTGTCACTAATAATGCATCAACTTTCAAAGCTGAGCCCCTGGTGAAGTTTTGTGAAAAATTTGGTATTCAACTTATCCATTCCACTCCATATTACCCTCAGGGTAATGGCTTAGTAGAATCCTCCAACAAAATCTTAGTAAAGATTATCAAAAAGTTGATGGAAGACATTAAGAAGTCATGGGATTCTAAGTTGATTTTTTCCCTCTGGGCAGACAGAGTAACCACCAAAAGGTCAATTGGAACCACACCATTTCAACTGTTTTATGGAACTGAAGTTATTTTCCCTACTCAGTTAGCATTACCTTTGGCAAAATTCCTTCAAGATCAAGAAGGGGAACCAGATAACATGATTAGAAGGATGCATCAACTTGTGGAAGTGCATCAAACCAGAGAGCCACTGTTTGACAAAGCACAAAGTCATCAACAAAAAATCAAAGAAATTTTTGACAAGAAGGTGAAGAAGGAAGATTTCCAGTTTGGAGGCCTGGTACTCAAGTGGGATTCTCACAGGTAGGATAAAGAAAAACGTGTTAAATTTGAATCTCTTTGGGTTGGTCCTTTTAAAATTTCAGAAGTTTTGCAAAATAATACTTTTAAGCTACATAATTTGGAGGATGCTGAAATTTCTAGTGGCCCAGTCAATGGGGATTTTCTCAAAAAATACTTTTTCTAAAAGCCATGGGTGGCTTCATTTCATTGTAAATACTGGTCTCTTTAGTTAGTTTTGTTTTATTTTAATAATAACTCCTAGCACAATGGATAAGGCACTGGAACATAAATGTTCTTGGAGCCTCATAGAGAGGTATCCATCCCCTATGGAGCCATATGTTAACACATATGATGTATAGGGGTCAAATTTTATAAACTTCTAGGTTTGAGTCATAGGGTCATTTTATTTTAGGTTTTTTGAGTCATGCCTTATGTCAATAAATTATGTTTTCATTGTTTCATGAGTCAATAAACTGACCATAGTCCATGTGAGAGTCTTGGTGTCATGATAGTGGTCATCATCATTAGAGAAAAAGGGGAAAGTGTTGGTCACACCTTTTGTATAAAGCTCATCATTATCAAGTGTTGTGTCTCAAAAGGGTGTACAAAGGGTTTTCATGTCATATCTAATTGTTTGGGGGTCAAGTCATATGCCAATTCAATCTGCTGCAAACTCTCCTGAAAGTTCGCAACGGATCAAGAAAGGTACATTATGCACTAATCACACACCATCATGTTTTGGAAACATGGAAAATGGTATTATATTGTTTTAAGTGCCATTTATTTCACCAATTTTACTTCAAGTCAGTTTTAGAAGGAGGTTTATCATTTTGAACAAAGCGCACTGCAAACTGGTTTAAATTGTGGCGCTACGAATATCCTATAGCAGATTGAAGTTAGATTAAATGCTTAAAGGAACTGTCATTTTAGTGCATGCAACAACATATGAGCTTCACATATACTAAGTACCTTGTTTAGATGCTCAATTTCATTACCTGAAGGTTGATCATAATCGGATTTTAATTGCTACAATTTTTCTGCGCGCTGCAAATTGTTCCATAGTATTTGCGCTGCAAAACTCCTTTCACTTGGTCAATTTTTTTAGTCTTTGTTATCTTAAGAATTTGCAGACCCAAGTCTCTTGTTTTTTTATACCAAAGATCAGTTGCATCCCTTTTCTATGGCCATGACCTATCTGCTGCGATTTATAGCTAAGTGTTGCAAATTGTTTCCATTGTACATGCTGCAAATTAGTTACACTACGAACCCTCTGTTTTTCCCAATTTGAAAAAACCATCACTGACATTCTTTTCTTTCATGTTTGAAATATTATCTTGTCCAAATCTTTTTCCTTTCAGACCTGTCACTTTGCAAACTCTTCTGATAAGAAACCCTAGTCTAAAAACCATCCGCTGCAAACTTCGTATGCACACTGCAAACTAAGAAACGACATTGCTAATGATTTGTTTCACATAGATGCCCGATTTATCCCGTGTTAGAGTTTTACTTAGTGCATGTGTTGTCATCATTTTTACCATCTCTTATTTTTGTAGCAAACCTTGGTTTTGCAAATATCAAATGGTCAAAAAATAATTCATCCATTTCATCATTAGTTGGTAGCAACTGTTATCAAAAGGAGAAAGGTTTTTAATCAGATACCATGCACAATCAACAAGGTAAGAAGGTTCACAAAGGAAGATAAATTTTCAGGGCTGAGCCCCATGACCTGTAACTTATAAATTCTGAACCATTTTTCAAAGAAGCATTTCAGAGAGTGGGCTGCCTGGTTTTTTGTGAGAAAATGCAAAGAGGACATCCTGAGGTTGCTAAGCAGTTTGCACTCAATTTCAATGGGACAAAGACTAAGGTGGGTGAATTGGGGTTTGAATTTTTAGAGCAATCTATTTCTACAGCCAAAAAGACACCTATTCATGGTGAAAAATGGTTTAAATCCATGTTCTTAAATTCTACATTTTCCAAGGAGTCCCTAAAAACTGAATAGCAAGGAGACAACCTATCCAAGGTAGTGCCAAGAAATTGCACGATGGAGTATTTTGACAAAATGCACAGAGTTATTCAGAGCCATTTCACTTGTGAAGGAAGGTTCAATATGTTATATCAATACCATATCGTATTGTTACTACACTTTACTAGGAAAGAGTCCATGAACCTACCCTTTTCTATGTTCAAGAGCATTGTGAACATGTGAGATAGAGTCCAAGCTAAATCTAAGCAGGTGGATACTAGTGTTTTTCATTCTGGTTTAATCAAAATGCTAGTATTGGAAGAGTTGAAGAATACCAATACTAATTGGGATGTTTTCCTAGCTGCATCAGACTTTCAGCTAGATGTTTCTCACACACCACCGTTAAAGAGACAAACACCTAATCCTGCTGAGAAGACTGTGCACTCAGAGTCAAGTAAAAAGAGGAAGATGAACAAAAGGGATAAGTCCATTCGGTCTACTGATAAGTCAGTTGAAGGTCCTTCACAACCTTCTGATGAAGACACTTCTCCTGTGGCAAAGCCTGCACCTATGGGGACACTCTCTGGTAAAACAGAGAGTCTGAAGGGAAAGAAGCTTGTGTTTTCTTCACTTGTTGCTGTATAAGTTGTCAAGCCTAGAAGAATTGTCACTAGATCAACAACAAAGAAACATGCCTCGGTAGAAGAAGGTACATCTAGGGAATCAACTCAACCAACAGAAAAAACTAAGCCTCTAAAGAAAAAAGTAGGAATCATTGAGATCAAGTCTCCTGCTGATGAGAAGGATCCCACTTTTAAAAGGATTAGGAAAATTTTGAAAGAGGCAAAGGATGAAAATGAACAGTTGAAGAAAGAAAATCTGTGTTCCAAGATCCATCTTAAGAAAGTTATAGATATGGGTGAAGAAACTATCAAGAAGGAAAACCATTGGGTTAAAATATCCATATCTCTATGTAGGTAGATGAAGAATGTGTATAGGCTGAATAGAGCCCATCAAGCTGAGAACAAGAACCTAAAGGAGGAAGTGCAACAATTGAGGGAACAAAATGCAAAAAAAAACCTGGACATGTTGGCGCGAGTGGCCACTAGGAGAAGTTGATGAGGCATCATTTCTACATCAATATAATTTTTTTGCCATGATACATTTTGTTTTGCAGTCTTATAACCCGGAGGAATGATTTTGTCTTAGGCTGCTATTATCATTTTCATATGACTTTTTGCAAAGGTTAATTTATGTTCTAGAAAGATGTAGCAGGTTATGTTAGCACTAGAAGTCACCCCTGGATTGCAATAGAGGTAAGCCCAATACCCATTAGTTTGTATGTCACAATGAATAAATTTAAGGGTGGTCAAATGGGCGCAATCTTAGGATTATATCACTTTAACTCAAAATATTGGGCTGGCCTGCATAGAAAAGTGAGGTCTTGATCTAACTTCAGTCAGTAAGTTGCAGTATATTGCTGCGTAGGGGGGAGAACTTAATGAGAATGAAGTGGTCTACTGTGGACATCCGGTCTTCCAATAACCCAAGAATGAAAAACTCAGAAAACAAGATCCTCTTGGTTCAAAGTTTCAAGGAACTAAATGAAGTTGTTACTGAATTGAGATCGAACATACATCACAATCCATTAACAACAACCCAACTGGACATCCACGCCCAGGTTATTCAGTTGGAAGGAAAGACAACACATGGAACTGATTAAAACTACCAATGGTGTCACTATGATCAAACATGCATCATACAAACATGACTATCCTCGAATAGATATTCCATGCCTGAGTGTTCTAATGTAGTCGTTACAAAGAGATGAAAGAAAACCGACTTTCATTAAACAAGAAGTCTCAAATACATAACATAACCAGAGAACTAGATGCTTTACTAAAACTTTACAATAGGGAGCTCAACTCAACCATCAACCATCACAAAATATCAAAACTGAGTATTTATACTCAAAACAACCTGCCAACACCAAGAGTGTTACCTGGATGTAGCAATCAAAGCTTTGCGTCTGTTTCTTCTTCTGTCAGGCTGCACTTGCACTCCTCTGTCAGACGAAAGTTTAGATCGATATGGCTCTGGCAGGGAAATTCGTCCACAGGAGTACCACGGGCTGACCGCTCCAAAACCTCCATGCCTTCCATTTATGGATTGAGCCGAGGTTTCAACCACATGATCAATTTACATTAACTACTTTCATCGGGATCGGGACGGATTCTGACATCCGTGAATGCTCCAAGTGATGCTCATGACTTTCTTCCATTTATGCTCATGATTTGATCTCTTGCAGAACTATTTTTTCTTTTCTCCACTTGGTCGCGGGTCATGATCTCGTGCTTATCCATATGGCACATCGGGATTTCGCATATCATAACTTCTTACTCCCCCTTGATTCTCAATGTCCCGATGCCCGAAACCACAAAATGGTTTGTATGGATCAATGGTTGGATTTACCTTGAATCTGATGGCCATGATCCTCTCCTTGAACAACCTCAGCCACTTGTTGCTCGATAGGTGCTTAATTTCCTTTATGGCCCTACTTTCCATATGACCCTGGGCTGTGATCATTTGCCCAAATTTCACGCGCGTCGCGATTTCGCGTTTCACGAACTCACGCTATGCTCTATGCTGGAATATTCGAGTTGGGAAATTGCGATCTCTTGGATCAGGTGACACACGTCCCCTTGATTGGATGACCTAGATGAATATCAACTATCGAGACCTTGGAACATCAACATTTTGGGAGCTCATACCATCGGCTATCGAGACCTCGGACTATCGACATTTTGGGACTCGGGGCTTCGCGCCTTTCTCCATGCTGAAACCTTCGAAATGCGAAATCACGATTTCTCTGATTTGCTTCCACGTGCTCCCCTATTCGGATGACTCAGATCATTTCATGAGTTTGCGTTTCGCGATATTGCACTATGTTCCATGTTGAAATCTCTTATTTGCGAATCGCGATGCTTAGCTCGAGTGTCACGTGTCCTCTTGCATCGGATGACCCTGATCTTCCTTCACTCACTTGGATCTAATGGTCCATATTTGATCTTCACTTGTGCGCCTAGATGTGGATTTCGATGGTCCAGATCTCTCTTTTGATCAATGACTCAGATCATCTCGCGATTTCGCATTTTGCGAGTTCTAAAGACTCTTCTCTTTGACTACTCCATTCTGCAAGTCAACGAAATGATAATCTTGCGCCATGTGTCCTTCTCAAGATCAACATCTTGGATTGGCCTCACGATCTCAGAACTCTGATGCTATACTTCGTGCAACTCTATGATCTCGATCGCTCGATGGTCGTCAATCTACTTTGCCTGATGAATTTTCGTCGTTGAAAGCTGATCTTGCTCGCTCGCTTGATTTGAGCTGATATCAGACTGCTCTAAGTGTTGCGCTTGTGCTATGGCTACGGTCTTTATAGATGAATACATGATGACTGATTGAGGGCTCAGGGAGGCAAAAAGATCAGTGACAGAGGTAAAGAGAGAGAAGTTATCAGATTAGAGAAAACAAGAAAGATTAGGGCCGAGACTTCTCAGGTAGGACAACACAGAACAAAATGTTGCTTCAAATGATCGAGGGTAGATGTAGAGCGAATTACAAGACGAAAGGAAAAAACTTAAGAATGGATCTGCGAAAGGAGGATAAACAGGTAAAAAATATAGACTTAGGTAGAAACCACAAACCCCTAAGCCTTTGACAAGTTTATGTGATAACATTTGGCTCCACAGGGGATGGCATGCTCCCTGCGAGCTGCCAAGAACCAGTAGTTCCAATGCCTTAGATGTTGGGCTATGGAGTCTAGCTCAAAACTTTCACAGAAGAAAACAGGGAAATATGTACACTGCTTTACTAAAAAACGAAAACAAACACATGGGATCCAGAAATAGCTTATTTATGTACAATCCTAGGCTAACTGATTTTTACAAAATGCAAAGCAAACTTCCACCATAGTGTTAGGGTCCTAACCCGCACATAGGTAGAACAATATATTTAGATGTAATAAAGGTCAATATTAATAATGCCTTGCAATAAAATAGAATAAGTCAAATGTAAGAATACCTAATAGAAGCTTCCACTTCTAGAAGGATCTTCCTCTAGATGCTTCTTTTGATAGACATATTTAGTATAAATAGGAGTCGAGGGCATGAGAACCCTAGCTTGGATATTATTGTAATAGAGATCTGCTCGACTGGAGGTTTCCCCCTCGATGAGGCCCATGAACATTGCTCTCAGAATCAAAGTGTTATTTCTGTTGTTATTCTTATATCATTTCAGTGTTATTGTGGTGATTGTTCTGGTTATATTGCTATTATTCTTCCATTTCTATCATTTTATTTCTATTTTGCATACTTTTTATATCTGGTATATTACAAGTGGTATCATAGTACTTTCCTTGGCAGAAATTGTGGGTAATTTTTTTTTTTCAAGGTAGAGACGTATTCTGGCGTCTTTAAGCTACAAAGATCTGTCGTTACACGCATAAACTTGCGGTTGAGGGATTCATACACGCAGGAAATACAAGTGGTACTTAAGCGCACATCTATTGGCCACCCTTGTAACCCCTGTTGGTACCCCTTCGAGTGGTATCACATCAAACAACACGTGTACGGATCGAACTAGATTACCTAAATCCCTCTTTAGATAAACCGATAGGCTGCCTGACTGCTATAGTGCCACTAAGAACATCACTCGGGAAGATACTCTCTAGTACCTTGGTAGTCGAGTAGTACGGCTAAGGGTATGGTCTAGCATCCTTAGTTAGTGCCCTGAGATATTGGGCTGAGTACTACTGTTGGATCCCGCACGTATATCAGAGAGCTATAGCACAGTGCAAACCCTTGTCTGTAGAACCCTTGAATACCTAACCCTTGGGGACAAAAACATAAACAAATTAAAACATACACGATCTATTACCATGCAACTGTGTTCGGGTTGCCAAATCACTACACATTTCTTCCTGGTTAAGCATTTGGGCATTTCATCACTGCAATATTCTTCAGACCGGAGTATAACTCCGCAGGTGTAAAAAAAAGAAAAAAAAAATTAGTCTAGAAATTTTTTCACCATTATTTGAGACCTATTCCATTAGATTCATCTCTTCGCCCTTATCACATTCATACATATCATTTTTTGGCAAAATTTTGATCCCACCCACCCCTTTTCGGTTCCCTCATCCTCATGGACCATACCCGTAGCCAAGACTTGGAAGTTTGCTTTGATACCTTGCAATCTAGTCTCACCAAGACCCAACAAGAAGTGAAACAACTCAGTGCCAATGTTGCTGCCATCAATACAACCATGCAGTCCTCAATGGAGGAAATCAAACAAGACCTGACCACCCATCTTGAATCTGCCTTTTCGACACTCTGCACCAAGTTGCATATCCCTACAGACAACCCTTCCTCTGACTCACCTCCACATACTGAAGCTGAACATTCCTCTCATTCCCATAACTTTCAACATCATCACTTTCAATGTGACCTACGCCTTATGTGGGTGGATGTGACCAAATTTGATGGCTCGGACCCCACTAGTTGGGTAACCCAAATGGAACATTATTTCTCTTTATACGACATTACAGATGACTTGGCCAAACTCCGGTATGGTGTTCTCCATCTAGATCAAGAATGTTGACAATGGTGGCAATGGAGAAAAACTTCCCGTCAAGGGTATATTACTTGGACACACTTTGTGGAAGATCTTTATGAATGCTTTGACACTGACACCAACCATTTGGGTCGTTTGACAAAGTTGAAATAATCAAGAATAGTGGAAGACTTTATAGCTTCCTTTGAGCGCCTGGATTTTCGAACAGAGGGCATGTCTGATGCCTTTTTCCAAGAGTGTTTTATTAGTGGCCTCAAGGATGATATTCAGGCCCATGTCCTCATGGATCGGCCTCAGATTTGGGTGGAGGCTACTAAAAGAGATAAAGAAGCACAACAACTTGTATCTTCTCAAAACCGGAAACCCTCCTTTATCCCTCACCCTAAACCAATAAATCCCACTACTCCCTTCGCTCGAATAAAGATCTAAAAAATGACCAGTGTTGAAATGGATGAATGCCAAATCAAAGGCCTTTGTTATAATTGTGATTAAAAATATTTCCCAGGCCACAAGTGTAAGGAACAAAATCTTTTTATGGCCATCTCCGAGGATATTTCAGAAGAGGATGTTGAAACTCCCCTTGTGTCTGAGTCACCTGAAACCACTGACATAACCCCTCCCTCATACCCTCCCGAAGTAGAACCAGTCATTTCCCTCAATGCTCTCACTGGCTTCTCCACTCCCCAAACCCTCAAGCTAATCGGTTACATCAAGCATCAAAAGGTCATCATTCTAGTTGATAGTGGAAGCACCCATAATTTTATTCATCGCCGCATTTCCCAAGAAACTCATTGCTACATCCATGCCGTCAATAATTTCCAAATCATGATTGCCAATGGTGGCTCCATGAAATGTGGAGGGCATTGTGAAAATGTGCGTCTCCAAATTGGTGACTACCACCTGAAATCTCATATATTTGCTACCGACATGGGCGGTTGTGACATTGTGTTGGTTGTAGACTGGCTAAGGAATTTGGGTCCCATTCTCAGGGATTTTAAGGAATTAACCATGCAGTTCGACCAGGAGGGCCACCAATATAACTTACAAGGCATTACCACCGGTTTACTTGATATCATTAGTTCCCATCGCATGAAAAAGCTGCTCAAAAAAGGTCATTCTAGTGTTATTTCCCAACTCCATGCCATACAAGCAATAGAGACACCCTCGGTGCCGCAAGACCTCCAAGCCATCCTTTCTAAACATCAAGTGGTCGTTTCCACTCGCCAGGACTCCCTTCTTCCTGTGGTGTTCATGATCATTCCATTCCCCTTGTACCCGGAAGCCTTCCTCCCAATATCCGTCCGTATCGTCACCCCTTTTCCCCAAAAAATGAAATTGAGAAAATGGTCCAGGAACTCCTTAATGCCGATGTTATCTGTCCTAGTATGAGCCCCTACTCTTCTCTTATGGTCATGGTCCCGAAGAAAGAAGGTTCTTGGTGAATGTGTCCTGACTTCCATGCCCTCAACAAACTTACCATTAAAGACAAATTTCCCGTTCCTGTCATTGATGACCTCCTAGATGAATTGAGTGACGCCCAATTCTTTACTAAACTTGATCTTCGTCTGGGCTACCACCAGATACGTATGAAAGAGGCATACATTCCCAAGACTGCCTTTAGAACTCATGAGGGCCACTAGGAGTTTTTGGTCATTCCCTTTGGCTTGTGTAATGCCCCCTCCACCTTCCAAAGCCTCATGAATCATGTCTTCCATCCTTTTCTCCATCATTTTGTCTTAGGTTTCTTTGATGATATCCTCATCTATAGCAAAACTTGGACATACCATCTTTCTCATGTGGATCGAGTTCTCCATCTACTCTCTCAGCACCAAATTTTCCTGAAACAGTCTAAATGTGCTTTTGGCGCCTCAGAAGTAGAGTACTTGGGTCATCTGGTTGGCAAGGATGACGTCAGGGTGGATCCTAAAAAGATTAAAGCTATGCAAGACTTGCCTCACCCAAAGATTCTCAAAATATTGCGTGGATTTCTGGGCTTAACCGGTTATTATCGCAAGTTTGTTAAGAATTATGGAAATATTGCAGCACCTCTCACTGCTCTCCTAAAAAATAACTCTTTCACTTGGACTCTAGCTACTGCTCAAGCTTTTCAAACCTTGAAGATGGACATGTGCACCACTCAAGTCCTAGCCCTTCCTGATTTCACAAACACCTTTGTCTTGGAATGTGATGCTTCAGGGAAAGGAATTGGTGCTGTCCTTATGCAAGAGGGTCAACCTTTGGCCTTTACCAACAAGCAACTATCTGAAAGAAATTTGGGTAAATCAATCTATGAAAAGGAAATGTTGGCTATTCTGCATGTCGTTGATCTTTGGCACCCTTATCTATTGGGGAAACACTTCCAAATTAAGACAGACCATCAAAGCCTCAAGTATTTTCTGGAACAACGCATTTCCTCCCCGAATATGATTATGAGATCATTTACAAGAAAGGCAAAGACAATGTGGTATCAGATGCACTTTCCCGAAAATATGAATATGAAGGATCCCTTTTTTCTGTTTCCTTCATTGTACCATATTGGCTCTAAGCCGTTCGCTAGGAATGGCTACAAGATCCCAAAAGTTTGCATCTGATCCAACAATTGCTGTCCAATGCTCTAGCTTCCCCAAGGTACTCTTGGCTCCATGATGAGCTTCGATACAAAGGCCGTTTGTATTTAAGTAAACAATCAAAGATTAAATCCACCGTAATTTTTGAGCTTCATGCTACACCCACAGCGAGGCACTCCGGGTTCACCAAAACCTATGACAGGTTCAAACGTTCTTTTTTCTGGGATGGTATGAAACATGAAATTCATAATTTTTTCACTGACTGTGATGTGTGTCAACGTAACATGGGAGAAACAGTCAAATCTCCGGGCACACTACAACTGCTTCCGATTCCACCTGCTATTTGGAGGGATATCTCTATGGATTTTATTATAGGCTTACCCAAATCAAGAAATAAATTAGTCATCATGGTGGTTGTTGATCGCCTTTCCAAGTATGCTCATTTCTGATCTCTTCAACACCCATTTACAACATCCACGGTGGCTCAAATTTTCATGGATCATGTCTTCAAGCTTCATGGCATGCTGGACTCTATTGCTTATGATCGTGACCCAACTTTCACGAGTAATTTTTGGCAAGAACTGTTCAAGCTAAAAGGCACCCAATTGCATCTCAGTACAACTTATCATCCCTAGAATGATGATCAAACTGAAATTTTCAATAAGTGTTTGGAAACATATTTGAGGTGTTTTTCCTCAGAAAATCAAAATAGTGGGCTCAATGGTTACCCCTAGCTGAATGGTGGTACAACACTTCATACCGTACAACTACACACATGACTCCTTTTGAAGTAGTATATGGACATAAGCCACCTTTAGTTCTCTCATACTTACCTAGTGTCTTTAAGGTCCATGCGGTTGACCAAACACTTACAGTTCGAGAGGCTATTCTTCGTACCCTCAAAGAGAATTTGGTCATGGAACATAATCACATGAAGCAACAAGCAGATCAAGGTTGCTCTGAACGTCAATTTGCAGAAGGGGATCAAATGTTTCTTCGAATGCAACCTTACAAGCAAAATTCCCTCAAGGTCGAGCATTTTCAGAAGCTAGCGCCAAAATTTTATGGTCCTTATACCTTTCTCAAGCGTGTGGGACAGGTGGCCTATCAGTTATCTTTGCCCAGTCATTCAAAGCTACATCCTATTTTTCATGTTTCATGCTTAAAGAAGGTGATTGGAACTAAGTGCCAAATTCAAACCAACCTTCCCAAGTTAGCCGAAGAAGGATCCATCTGGTTACAACCACAAGCAGTTTTGGACTAGTGTGAGCGTCACCTGTGTCAGAGAACCATCAAGGAAATGTCAGTCTAGTGGAAAGATACAACTCCAATAGATACCACTTGGGAACAAACTACCATTCTGCAACAATTTCCACATCTCAAGCCTTGAGGACAAGGCCGTTTTTAAGGGGGAGGACATGTTAGGGTCCTAACCCACACATAGGTAGAAGAATATATTCAGATGTAATAAAGGTCAATATTAATAAGGCCTTGCAATAAAATAGAATAAGTCGAATGTAAGAAGACCTAATAGAAGCTTCCGCTTCTAGAATGATCTTCCTCTAGATACTTCTTTTGATAGACATATTTAGTATAAATAGGAGTCGAGGGTATGAGAACCCTAGCTTGGATATTATTGTAATAGAGCTATGCTCGATTGGAGGTTGCCCCCTCGAAGAGGCCCATAAACATTGCTCTCAGAATCAAAGTGTTATTTCTTCTGTTATTCTTATATCATTTCAATGTTATTGTGGCGATTGTTCTGGTTATATTGCTGTTATTCTACCATTTCTATCATTTTATTTCTGTTCTACATACTTTTTATATCTGGTATATTACACATAGCCACCCAGATTGCTCGGTAATATAATTCTTCTCTTCATTGCAAATGATCCACAAAAGGTAAGGGAATTATGGCAACAGAATGAGAACATTATTTGGAACACCAACCATACCCCTAAGTGATGATAATATGAATAACCTTGCAAGCTCCAGTGCTTTTGGAAAACATAGCTCCATATACAACCCCATGGGGTCACACATTTTATAATCAGAAAAGCTCAACTGGTAAGAAATTGCCTCTCGCACTTCCTGGTTGCTCACCTGTCGTTCGATGTTCTCAGAGTGTACAGGTGGGTAGAGGACAGATGTGGGTCAGCTGATCTCATTTGCAGGTTCAATATAGGAGATAAACTGCACCTTTAGCTCCTCCATTTCTCCCTTGTCTGCTCCGATAACATCTTCTAGATGAGAGAAAGAAGTCTCTTCATGTATATCCATGGATGGATCTTTCTCTCTATCATGTTTCTCTTAGTAGGAGCTTTCACTTTCATCAGAAGATTGACAACCTATGCTTTCTGCTCCTGAATACTCTTCAGGGGTAGGTGAGCGCAAAAATCTTCTATCTTGCAAAGAAAAAAGAGTGATATCTTGATTCCTTTCTTCAACCATTTCTTATTTTAAATTTGAGACAACAGGTGTACTAGGGGAAGAAAATAATGCATCCATAGTTATGCCATCATCAACGCTACCATCAATCATATCTGGAAGGAATTCTTCTTGGGAAATATAGAGAGAAAATTTTTCATCCATATTCGCAAGATATTCACTTTCATCCTTGCTTTCTCTCTCAATCAGATCTTCACCAGACTTATCACACGAGGAACACTCTATCATATGCAGAATGTGGAGTGAAAACCTCTTACAATAGTCATCAAAAATAAGATGAGCCAGGTAAATCTTCCCGTAATACAAATTTAAAGCATCATGAAAATATTTCAAAGAATGGATACTAGCAGCAGGGAGAGATAGACACCATCTAAGAGCATCTTCTTCTAGAGAAAAACTTAAAATCTTGATCCAGACATCCTTGTGAAAGAAGCCGTGTTCAATCATGTATGCATGAAATTTTAATAAGTGCTCACCGGGATGGTCATGCTTGCTTCCTCTAAATCTCAGAAGATAATCATCCCATTCATTTATAGTCAGCACTAGATGTGGATAACCATATATGGCTGAGAAATTGAAAGGGAAAAAATTTCGAACCAAGATAGCTGATAGATGTGGCTCCTCCTTTTCTCCTTCATGGCTTTCCCCATGATCAGTTTCATAATCACTATAAACAGGATCCATGGAAGAGCTCTGCTTTTCGTCATCCTCACTGGGATATCCGTCAAAAGATGTTTGTTCTTGGTCAGTATCCAACATCACTTCTTCATCATAAGGAGGGCTGCCAAAAACATCTGTTTCAAGGACTGGAATATCCTCTGCATCCTCTTCGTAAGAGAGACAAGCAAAGTATTCCTCCAATCCCTCCATCCTTGTAGAAAGATATTTTACCAGCTCCATCAACTCCTCCGAGGTATATCCTTCATTCTCATAGATTCCGTCCTCATATCTTTCATCCTCACATATTTCATTTGAAACATTCATACCTTGAACACAGTCTTTATATTCTTCACAAAAATTATGACAAATTAACTTAGAAGAATAAAACTTTTGAAAGTGTCTATTGAAAGCTGCATGAAACTCTCTTAGGGAGGGGATGCTAGTAGGGGGCAAGGATCGATACCACTCACGAGCATCCCTGTCTAATGAGAACATGAACATCTTCATTAATACATCCTCATGATGTATCTCCCACTGATGCATGAGTTCATGAAACTCACGAAGATGCTCAGAAGGATTGTCATCTTCGTGTCTTCTAAATATAGGCAAATAATCATCCAATTCATCCATAGTAGAGAAAACATTAGGAAAACTAGGAACAATAGAAATATTAAACAGAGAAAACCTTCGAGCCAGGATTTTGTCCATTTTGAACCAGTGGAGTCGCCAATCGATCCTTTAACCATGGAGTCACTAGGTGAATGATATGCAGAATGAGTGTGTCTACTCTTTGCCTACCATAAAAGACCAGATCTGATCATTGTGTTCTCCTAGGGGCTACCAAGTGTAGCCATAACCAGTCACACATAAACAACAGAGCCGAGACAGTGGAGTCACCACAGTGGATTCGCCAGGTGCAAGTTGAAATCTTCAAAAGGTTTTGAATTCTGATGCACCTTCAGAATCAGAAGTGCGTTGTCATTCTACCTAGGGAAAATCTTCAATTCATCCTTGGAAATGGTGCCATAAATGTTAGCACTAAAAGTCACCTCTGGATTGTGGCAGAGGTAAGCCCAATACCCATCAGTTTGTATGTCATAATGAATAAATTTAAGGGTGGTCAAATGGGCGCAATCTCAGGATTATATCGCTTTAACTCAAAAGAATAGGTTGGCCTACATAGAAAAGTGAGGTCTTGATCTAAATTCAGTCAGTAAGTTGCAGTATATTGGTGAGTAGGGGGGAGAAATTAAGGAGAATGAAGTGGTCTACTATGGACATCCGGTCTTCCAACATCTCAAGGATGAAAAACTCAGAAAACAAGATCCTCTTGGTTCAAAGTTTCAAGGAACTAAATGAAGTTGTTACTGAACTAAGATCAAACATACATCACAATCCGTTAACAACATCCCAACTAGACATCCATGCCCGGGTCATTCAGTTGGAAGGAAAGACAACACAAGGAACTGATTAAAACTGATTGTGGTGTCACTGTGATCAAACATGCATCACACAAACATGACTATCCTCGAATGGATCTTCCATGCCTGAGTGTTCTAATGCAGTCATTGCAAAGAGATGAAAAGAAACTGACTTTCATTAAATAAGAAGTCTCTAATACATAAACAAACCAGAGAACCAGATGCTTTACTAAAAATTTACAATCGGGAGCTCAACTCCGCCATCGACCATCACAAAATATCAAAATTGAGTATTTATACTCAGAACAACGTGCCAACACTAGGAGTGTGACCTGGCTGTAGCAATCAAAGCTTTGCGTCTATATATTCTTTTTCCAGGCTGCACTTGCACTCCTCTGTCAGACACAAGATCAGATTAGTATGGCTCTGGGAGGGAAATTCGTCCACAGAAGTACCACGGGCTGACCGCTCCAGAACCTCCATGCCTTCCATTTATGGATTGAGTTGAGGTTTCAACCACCTGCTCAATTAACATTAACTACTTTCATCAGGATCGGGACAAATTCTAACATCCATGAATTCTCCAGGCAGTGCTCATGACTTTCTTCAATTTATTTCAGCTTCTTGAAACCATACCTATTCATCTCTGTGACCAACTCGGGCAATTTGATCTCTTGCACGTCTTTTTTTTTTCTCCACATGACCGCGGACTGTGATCTCGTGCTTATCCATATGGCACATCAAGATTTCGCATCTTGGGAGTTCTTACTCCCCCTTGATTCTCAATGTCCCGATGCCTGAAACCGTGAAACGGTCCGTATGGATCAATGGTTGGATTTACCTTGAATCCAATGACCACGATCTTCTCCTCGAACAACCTCAGCTGCCCGATGCTCGAGATGTTCTTAATTTCCTTTATGGCCTTGCTTTCCATATGAACCTGGGCTTTGATTGTGGGCCCAACTTTCATGTGGGTTGCGATTTCACGTTTCGCGAACTCATGCTGTGCTCTATGTTGAAATCTTCGAGTCGCGAAATCACGATCTCTTGGATCAGGTTCCACGCATCCCCTTAATCAGATGGACCATATGAATATCGGCTATCGGGACCTTGGACCATCGACATTTCGGGACTCGGGGTTTCACGCCTTGCTCCATGCTGAAACCTCCAAAACGCGAAATCACGATTTCTCTCATCTGCTGCCACGTGCTCCCCTAGTCGGACGACTCAGATCATTTTGCAACTTTGCGTTTCGTGAGTTTGCACTATTTTCCATGCTGAAATCTCTGAGTCTCGAAATTGTGATGCTTGGCTTGAGCGACACGTGTCCCCTTCCATCAGACGACCCTGATCTAACTTCAAGCGCTCAGATCTAACAATCCAGATTTGATCTTCACTTGCGCGCCTAGACGTGGATTTCGACGGTCCAAATCTCTCTTTTGATCAATGACTCATATCATCTTGTGATTTTTCATTTCACAAGTTATAAAGACTCTTCTCTTTGACTGCTCCATTCTGCGAGTCAGTGAAATTCTAATCTTGCGCCACGTGTCCTTCTCAGGATCAACAACTAGGATTGGCCTCGTGATCTTAGAACTTTGACGCTATACTTCGTGCAACTCTATGATCTTGATCATCCGATGGCCATCAATCTACTCTGCCTGATGAATTTCTGCCATTGAAAGCTGATCTTGCTCGCTCACTTGATTTGAGCCGATATCAGACTTCTTTAAGTGTTGCGCTTGTGCTATGGCTATGGTCTCTATAGATGAATACTGGATGAATGACAGAGGGCTCATGGAGGCAAAAAGGTGAGTGATAGAGGTAAAGAGAGAGAAGTGATCAGATTAGAGAAATCAAGAAAGCTTAGGGCTGATATTTCTCAGGTAGGACAACATAGAACAAAAGGTCGCTTCAAAGGATCAAGGGTAGATGTAGAGCGAATTACAAGCCGAAAGGAAAAAACTTAAGAATGGATCTGCAAAAGGAGGATAGACAGACAAAAAATACAGACTTAAGTAGAAACCACAAACCCCTAAGGATTTGACAAGTTTATGTGATAACATGTTCCAAAGAAATATTTTAAGGCTTTTGCCCAATTTGAATATCAAATGACAATTTTGAGGGAAAAAGCACACCTATAGGAAAGTTCATAGTGCGTGATGTTAAAGGCACTGTGAACTGGTTATTTTGGAACAATTTGCAACGCAGGTGCTGCAAAACTGATAGTTACGTGGATCTTGAGATATTGAAGGCTGCAAACTGTCAGATAATGGTCCAGATAGCTCCCAAAGGATCAGTTGGACATCAAAGGAGACCTACCCCAAGCATATAGTTTCATTTAAGCTACATGCAATGATTTGGATGTAGTTTCATCCAATGCTACCAACAAAATCCTGGAATATAACATCTTGTTATTTTTTTGTTGATTACTCATTTCCACGCCTCTCTAAGGCGCATGATCCTATGCAAGAGCTAGGCGATGAGTTCTAGGGGCATTTTTGAATGTTTTTTTCTATAAAAAGTGGAATGTAACTCCATTAGAGGGTTCGAATGGTGGTAGAGTGATACTCATATATTTATTTTCAATTGTAACAGAGTTTGCAGACTGTATGTATCAAATTTAAGAATCCTGAACAATGAATGATCACTTTCTTCTTTTTCTATCACATCTTGTTAGAAGTACTAAAACAACTGAGAGGGGGGGGGGTGAATCAGTGGTATGTGAGCTTAAACAATTTTATCAGTTAAAACATTATTAATATTTCTTCATGTGGTCATCAACAATATATAGCATATGGACAATAAAGTTAAAGACCATGAGTCACACATAAAATACACACAGAGACAGATTTTCACGAGGAAACCCATAAAGGGAGAAAACCTCTTCTTCTTCGAAATGATAGGCAGTCTTTTTCAGTTCTATACATCATTTACAATTGAGCACCAACTCAATGTGAGGCTG
>ML815347.1:97882-114214 GCA_009831015.1 Picea engelmannii
ATCACAGATTGCACTTCATAATCCCCTAATGCCTTCTGTCATAGGGAGACATATTTTGTGTCTCCTCCATATGATCCCTTGGTCAAAATTACTCCACAAAAGGCATCAACAACATTGATGAGTCCGATAGAGATCCAGACTTGCCAACAAGAAGTTAATGATCTTCTAGAAGGGATTGATAGAGCCATCAAAGAGTGCACAAGCTTGCAAAGGTTTTTATGTCAACAAGCACTCTGAACAAAAAGGAGGAAAGCCAAGGTTGGTAGTCAACTTCAAACCGCTAAACAAAGTTCTTCAGAACATCAAGTATCCTCTTCCAAATAAAATCTCATTATTACAGAGAATAAAAGGGAAGACTGTATTTAGTAAATTTGATTTAAAATCAGGATTCTATCAAATATATATAGTCCTAGAGGATAGACATAAAACTGCTTTTGTTGTACCCCATGGTCATTATCAATGGAAATTAACACCTTTTGGATTAAAGAATGCTCCTAGCGAATTCCAAAAGAGAATGGAAGACATATTCAGGGAGCATCCATGGCTAATTATTTATATTGATGATATCTTAGTATGTTCAAAGAATCTCCAAGAACACCTCAAACACTTGCATCCGTTTTATAATATGGTGTTCATGCACGGTCTGGTTTTATCCAGGACCAAAATGGAAATAGGGAAAACTGAGATCAAATTTCTCTGTTTTAGGAAATAAAAATGGCAGGTAATTCTTTAGGACCATATTTTGAAATCCTTTACAGAATTTCCTGACATTCTTCATGACAAAATACAACTGCATAGGTTCCTAGGCAGCCTCAACTATATTCGTCCATTCTACAAAGGGCATGCAAATGATATTTTGATTATGCAAACAAGATTGAAAAAGAATCCTCCATATTGGAATGATGCAATGAATAAAGCTGTCAGGAGGATTAAAGACAAGGTACACACTCTACCACCATTATCCCCAACTACTGAAGAAGGGAACTATATCATAGAAACAAATGCATCAAATAATACATGAGCATGTGTACTAATTGAAAAAATTAACGGAGTTGAAACTATATGCTCATATGCTTCAGTGATCCAGATTATTTTTGGAACAAAATTAAAGCAGAGATATTACAATGAAATACACATAAATATTGCTAGAAACAGAGAAATACAACAATACATGATTTCTATTAATGAAAGAAATGTACTGAGACTGTAAAAATACAGAGTGCAAGACTCGCTAGAATGGTGGCATCTCTATCTCTGAGAAGAGATGTGATGACTACGCTCATTCACAAGAAGATAATTGCAATGAGGATATGAAGGCCTTTTTATAATAAACATGAATGCCAAAACCCTAGACATCCAAAAACCTAACCCTAGGAGATGAAGCGCTAAAAGTCATGTGGGCCATGTTGGGGTAAGTTAGTACATCAACTTCCCCGGGTCGTAACTTTTGCATACGATCTTCGTTTTAGGCGTGTGATAGCCCGTTGGAAATGTCTTTTAGAGAAATACATATTATGCCATCAAACTTTGAATTTGTCTTTAGTTTGACCATGGAAATCCAAGAAAACACTATTTAGGGCCCCAAAATGGACCTGGAAGTACAAAAATATGTACTGACATGAAAAATTCCAAAATAAGCCAGTTGGAATAGGTGGAAAACCACCATTATCCACCTGGGTCCTATGTAGGGCTTTAGGATAGCCCTGAAAGTGCAAAACCCATAATTACAAAGAAATGTCCCCATTACAGAGAAACATGCTGAACTGAAAACTGTCAAGATGAGCTAGTTGGAATTTGGAATAGGTGGGTGGCCACCAATATCCACCTAGATCAATCCTCCCCCCTTAGGAAGAAATGGTATCCATTGCGTTGAGTGCCTGGGGAAGAGGGAAAAACGTTTGCTGAATTTGAATCTTGGTGAGCTGCATGCCTTGATGGAGAAGTTGTGCTGCTTGGTTTGTGGAAGGATGTCATGAACCTATTGCTGGAGGGGTTCAATCTGTTCCACCAACATGTTGTCTCTGGTCTTGACAGAGCATTGTGTAGGCACCATCGTAGGTGAAGAAATAATATATTCTTTCTCTTATGCAATCTGCTTCTGCTGGATAGAAGGTGCTGGGGCTACAATGGTTGCAATGGCCTTTTGTGCATCCTTTGAACAGAATATGAAGAGGCTAAATTTTGCAGTATAAGATATTACCTTGTGATAATGTTTTGGTGGAACAATAGTCGAAACTACCTCTGGTATCATGTAGAGATGACCCCCTAGAGTAATAATGACACTACGAGGTCAAGACACATAAACAACATGACATTTCTACATATATGGTTGGCCCAAAACAACATCACATACATCAAGAGGGGAAACATCACACACTACCTTATCCTTGAAGGGATGGATGCCATAGGACACGTGACACTGCTGGTTGACACAAAGATCTCGTCCTTGGTGAAGCCACCCAATGTTGTATGGTTGCGGGTGTGGTGTTGTCTAAAAACCCAACTGTTTGACGAACTTAGCTGAGATGAGGTTCTTTTGACTGTCGCTATCAACAATAAAATGCAACATAGTCCCCTTCACCCACATATGTGAATGGAAGAGGCACTCCCCCTCTTCAGGATCTACTAGTTCTTCTGGTTGAATTGTTGTGGTCGCGACAGTAATAGTGGGGTCTGCGTCGATGATCTGTCTATTTTTAATATTTTATGGATCATATTCCGAATTAGGGTTTGACTCCTTATATTTGATCTCAACCACCAATGACTGTTTCGATCGACATTCATTGGTGTTGTGCCAGGGGATTTTGTGGAAGTCGCACCACTTCCCAGTGTCATTCTTTGTCTTTTCTTTACCCTTCTTTTCCCGTGTCTTGGACTGGTTTTTGGGAGGCTGTTGGTTAGCACTGTCTTTACCATGCTTTGGTTGTTGCATATTTGAAAACCCAAACTCCCATTTGTTCAGGTTTGCAGATTTTCAAACCCGAACTCCCATTTGTTCTGGTGCCTAAATTTCTGCTCGTTTTTGACAACATATCGATAGGCAACTCCCAATGATGAGATGTTTAGGAAATCCATTTTGGTTTGGATGTACCTATGAAGAGCCCCATGATATTTTAGAACCAGATGCCACTTAGAGTCTTTGATACCCAACTTGGTGCATAAGGTATGGAAAGTATTTGTGAACTCCAACACTGTTTGGCTCTTCTCTTGCCGCAGTGTGGTCCATCTCATGTACTAGTCTTCATAGTTATCAACAAGGTAGAATTTTTCCTTAACCGCATCCACAAAACAATCCCAAGTGGGCTCGAACCCATCTATTCCAGATTCATTTGTGGAAATTTTCTCCTGGTAAGTTTCCCACTAATGTTTGACATGGAGGAGATCCCTTAGGAGTGTAAAGGTGATCTCTTCCCTATTGGAAAAATTGTGAACAAATAAATAACCTTCTAGCAGATTTAACCATTTTTCCAAGGCATCCACATCTATCTGACCTTCAAATACGAGAATATCAAAATTAACTTGTACCTTGAAGGGAGAGGTTCCTCCAAAGTGGTCGCTTGATGAAGATGTGTCTGTTGTTATCGACAAGCATTGAGGGATGTGGGCAAAATTATCCATAATTTTGTCCCTCTGTCACGCGAGAGATTTCTCAAGCAATAAGTTAATAGAATATTCTGCTCTCCTGTTTTTCTTTTCTTCTGCCATGGAGGTTTTCTTGGGCATGCGAGAGCAATTTTCCTCAAGAGAGACAAGCTCGAGACCCAACTTGGCATACTCGGACCTCATCGGGGACATGCACTGAAAAATGATCAAGAGCAACCTGCTCTGATACCACTTATCCAGATTATTTTCAGAACGAAATGAAAGCAGAGATATTACAATGAAATACACATAAATATTTCCATAAATAGAGAAATACAACAATACATGATTTCTATTAATGAAAGAAATGTACAGAGACTGTAAAAATACATAGTGCAAGACTCACTAGAATGGTGGAAGCTTTATTTTTGAGAAGAGATGTGATGACTACACTCATTTGCAAGAAGATAATTACAATGAGGATATGAACGACTTTTTATAACAAACATGAATTACAAAACCCTAGAAATCCAAAAACCTAACCCTAGGAGATGAAGCGCCAAAAGTCATGTGGGCCCCATTAGGGTAAGTTAGTACATCAACTTCCCGAGGTCATAACTTTTGCATAAGATCTCCGTTTTAGGTGTGTGATAGCCCGTTGGAAAGGTATTTTTGAGAACTGCACATTATGCTATCAAAATTTGACTATATATTTAGTTTGACTATGACAAGCCAAGAAAACACTGTTTAGGGCCCCAAAATGGCCCTAGAAGTACAGAACGATGTACTGACATGAAAACTTCCAAAATAAGCCATTTGGAATAGGTGGGAGACCACCATTATCCAACTGGATGTTGTGTAGGGCTTCAGGACAACCCCAAAAGTGCAGAACCCATAATTACAAAGAAATGTCCCCATTACAAAGAAACATGTTGAACTGAAAACTGTCTAGATGAGCTAGTTGGAATCTGGAACAGGTGGGTGGCCACTAATATACACCTAGATCATTTAGGTTCTTTTCAGGGAGAAAAAATTAATTACCCTTCCAGTCACAAAGAGATTCTTGCTTTAAAAAATACATTTCTCCATTTCAGACTCTATCTCAAACCAATAAAATTCCTAATTAGATCTGATCTGAAAATTTTACGAGGGATGTTAAAATATGAGAATATCATTACATAGTCTCATTCTAGAATTCAAAAATGGATTTTATGGCTAGATAATTTTGATTTCACTGTACAAGATGAACTTGGTCATTTAAACTGCCTTGCTGATATGTTAACCAGGAAGCCAAGACTGCAAATTTAGCCATGTTTTTAGTAGGACCATCAAATAAAGGAAAGCAACCTATGACTCAAACAGATGAAGATCAAGGTTGAGCCACAAGGAGAAAATAAGTATTGTCAACAGTAAGTGAAGAAGTAATAGAGATGATGATCAGAGAAAGAGAAAAAGAAAAATTGCCAGCCACATTGATTGAAGAAATCAAGGATTCTCCCATGAAAATCCAGATCCTCGAAAAAAGGGAGTAGAAGGCATTTGCAGGCCTAAGAAATGCCTAAAAAATGATATGGGGGCACATTCAACAATTCTCCATAGACTATGATGATGAAGATACGTGTTATTGTGATATTGGCTCTGGACCAATTTGTTGGGAGCATTATTCCTTACTGTTACAATTGGCTCGTGAAAAGAGGGAAATTGTTGTTTGTGCATATACTAGAAACTTAGTAAGAAAACCATGGACTGAATGGACTGCATTTTTTTTTGAAATATTTATGCGAAGGGAGGAATGGTCATTAAAAGGACTTCAGTTTATTTTTATTTTGCAGCATGAACTTATGATTGCAGCTCAATATGAACTTTGGTTCAAATTCAAGCTAAATTTTGTTGCTGCATCTTTATCCAAACTTGATCCTCTAGAGCTTGTACAATATGAACATGCATTAAAAGATAATGATGGAAAAATATTAGGCATAACCCAATAAGAGGTACTCCTAACCCTTAAAGTCTGAACTAGCTATCAAGGATAATATCTTAAAGATCATAAACATGCACTTATGCCCAGATCCTCTGTGGGTCGTGGCTTGATGATTTCCTCTTCCCAGTACCATATTTATATGAATCTCATGATCCATATGGATACAAATCCAATATCTCTTGGACTGAAGAAGAGATTCATAATTTGAATAATTGCATGGAGGATTAGTGCATAAGCATTGTGGACCCTAATTTGTACATAGTATCTTTACTTTGTTGACATGCAATATTTGATAAAATCTTAAATAGATGCTACGTGGGTGGCAATACACTCCACTTTGTACTTTGTGTGTTTTTTGGCTATTTCATAGGCCATACCATTCTGTGGGTGACGTAGCACTCCGATTTGTATCCGTCATGACTAATTCAGGTCACCATATGTCGAAAGACCACTAAGGGATGAGATAACAAGTGGTTGTCCCCACTTGACCCAAATCTTAGTCGTATTTTGTCTTTTGTCATTCCGGTTGGATCATGAGAAATCCCCTCATCAAAAGCATCTTCTTTTGACATAAAGATGCTAGTCAATAATTCCTGGTTAACCGACTGGCGATGCTATAAGTAAAGGCCCAAGCCTCTCATTTGATCATTCGAGAGTTGGTATTCAGAGCTCTACAAGTTTGAGTCTAAGTCTCTGCCTTTGTGTCATAAGTCTGTAAATAGATTCAATTTACTTATGCTCTTTCCTCTCATCCGTTGATGATCTCGGAGATCAAATCCAACACACAACACGCTTTCAAGTGGTTACATTAATAACCACTCGTGTCAAATTTCAAATATATATAATCCGAGCTATGAGAATACTTGTCTTCAAGCATGCATCTGTAGGTTGGACCAAAATTGTGTGGGGCTCATTTTTTCTCATCATTTTTCTACTAGGGTTGTTCCATGCTTGTTGGTAGTGGAAACTAAGCGTGTCAAAAATAAATACAAGTCGAGTCAAATCCTACATGGAGGCACCATTGATGGATGAGGGGGTGAGTGAATTAGGGTTTCACTTGATCGCTGGAACAATTGTCAGGTTGGTGGAGCATTGGTCCTCAACAATTAGGGTTTCAAATAGATATCAACTAGCAATACCAACCAACAATAAAATTTTGACCAGTCGGAGGAGCTTGAGGATGAACAAATGACGAGCGTAGTGGGTGCCAAGGAGACTTCACGTGAGGAAAGAGATAGCCACACATGAAGAAAGAGACGTGGTGATGCATGCCAAAATGAAACAAAAAATGGAAAGGGAATCGACCAGAGCGCTAGAGGGACAAAGAGGAAGGCATTTTTGCACACTGGTGGAAAGAAAATTCCAAGAGAGATAATGTAGTTAAACCTGGCTCTGATACCACTGCCAGGCTAGGTATGGCAGAAACCTAACTCTGGACACTTGTCTATTGCATTATTATAAATGTCTATAAATACATTTTAGAGTGACGATTGGTATTCATCTTTCGCGTGACTCTTCCTAACTCTTCCTATCACCTACGACTCTTCATATTTACATAGGTAAAACAATCCCAAGGATTAAGTGTCCAACACATTCAAATTACTTTCTTCCTTATCGTACTTATACCCACATCCAAATGTATCCATGTAATATATTTAGTAACAACATTATGATGCAAATTCAAATTTGTATTATTTTGCAAGTTTATGAATGAATTTGAAAGTGTCATGGTCCTTGGATAGTCATGAAGAGTTAGTATTCATGTGACATCGATGTTGTTTTCTTGAATGGTGATAACAAGTATAAGGGTAAAAATTGTCAATGTAGTATGCATTCAATGGTTAGCGAGGTAGTGATATCCCCCACCAAGGTTAACATTTTCCAAAGAGATGTTTTCTCCTTATAGCTCGTCTCACTTATGTAAGCAAGTCATGTTCTTGGTGACTTTGGAAAATGGATACCCCCACCTACAATATTAGGTGAATTTGGAAGAATAGATATTCCAACCCATAGTATTGGGTGACTAGAATAGATACACTTTGGAAAAATACACAAGCCCACCTACACTCTTAAGAAAATTTGGGAGAATAGACACACCCACTAGCGTCTTCTTCATAGAAGGATTCTAGCTACAATATGTTGTAATACTCCCACATTAAGGGATCTAGTTGCATTTCACTATAATACTCTCAAATTGGGGAAGGGTACACTTGTTGCATTCTGAGACAATTGTTCAAAAAATAATAATATAAGGCATATGATGGTAAACTTTATAATACATAAGCCAAATGAAAGTATATTTTTTGTATTTATAGTTTCTCAGCTAAGGGAAAATAGGTTTTGAAAGTAGCGTAGAGGATTGAACTACAAAAACGCACTTTTAGGCCTTAGAGGGTGGATGGTGAGGTGTGAAGGTGAGCATTTGTACCTTTCTCTCTTACAATATAATTTTTAAAAGGGTAAAGGTGGGTGGACCCCTGCCATCCCCACTATCTTGGGGTGAAGTAAGATAGGTGTGCATTTTTGTACCTTCACCGGAACCCCCCACCTCCCCTCACACCCATCCATTTTCACCTTCTTAGATGGTGGGTGGCGGTGTCGAGCACTGAAAGTCTAAATGCATAGTTTCATCCTCAAGAGAGGGTTGCTAGTGGGGCTTAAGGGTACACAAATACATAGCTTCACCCCCTGAGGGGGGAGGGGGTTGAGGAGGGGGGTACAAATGCATACTTTCATCCCTCACTACTTATACCTTCACCCCCGATTACCCACCCTCCTAGGAGTATATTATTGATGAAATTCGACTATGTCAACAGGTGTTATGATACACACATATTTAAAATGATTTATTTTTTATTGCTAAAAACCATCTTATTTTAAAAAAGTTAAAATTAATTATAAAAATATAAATTTTCTAAATACAATATATTTTTATAAAAATTGTTAAAAACATATTTAGACACATATATGCTACATTTTATTATTATTTTAATTATTAAAAACAATGTACTTTGAAAGAAATTAATATTTGTTATAAAGATATGTTTTTATGGTGTATTAAGAAAGTTTATTCTTTATAATTAATATTAATTTAGTTGAAATGACATTGTTTTTAATAATTAAAAAATTAATTAATTTTATCTTTATTAAACTAAGATGATTTTTAGTAATAAAAAATAAAGCACTTTATATGTGTGTGTCATAACACCTGTTAACATGGTCAAATTTCATCAATAATATATTCCAAGGAGGGTGGGTAATCGAAGGTGAAGATAAAGTGATGAGGGATGAAAATATGCATTTGTACCTTCACCCCCCTCAACTCCCTCCCCACTCGGGATGAAGCTATGCATTTGTGTACCCTCAAGCCCCATCACCCACCTTCTCATGGGGATGAAACTATGCATTTAGAATTTCACCCCTTGCCACCCGCCATCTAAGAAAGTGAACATGGATGGGTGCGGGGAGGGGTGGTGGTGAAGGTACATAAATGCACACCTATTTGATTTCACCCCAAGATAGTGGGGATGGCAGGGGTCCACTCACCTTCACCCCCTTAGAGGTTGGGTGGTGGGGGGCTGAAATTGTGTCTCCACACCTTTACCCCTTTAAAAATTGGATTGTAGGAGAGGAAGGTACAAATGCTCACCTTCAGCTACTTTCAAAACCTAAACCTATTTTCTCTTAGCTAAGAAGCTATCAATACAAAAATTATACTTTTATTTGGATTATGTATTATAAAGTTTACCATCCTATACCTTCTATTATTTTGTTTTGAATAGTTGTCTCAGAATGCAACAAGTGTACCCTTCCCCAATTAGAGAGTATTACAATGAAGTGCAATTAGAACCCTTAATGTGGGAGTATCACAACATATTGTAGCTAGAATCCTTCTATTTTCCCAACGGTTCTTAGGGCTTAAGACTATAGGTGGGCGTGTGTATTTTTCCAAAGTGGCCCAAGATCGCAACGGGTATCTATTATGACAAAGTGTCCCAAGGTTATGGGTGGGGGTATCTATTCTAGTCACCCAATACTATGGGTGGTAGTATCTATTCTGCCAAATTCACCTAAGATTGTAGGTGGGGTATCTATTTTCCAAAGTCCCACGAACATGACTTCTTACATAAGTGAGATAGATTATAAGGAGAAAACATCTCCTTTAAAATTTTTAACCTTCATGGGGGGATATCACTACCTAGCTAACCATCTAACTCATACTACATTGACAAATTTTGCCATTATACTTGATGACATCCTTCAATAAAACAATATTGATGTCACATGAATACTAACTCTTCATGATTATCGAAGAACCATAACACTTTCAAATTCATTCATAAACTTGCAAAATAATACAAATTTGAATTTGCATCATAATGTTGTTAATAAATATATTACATGGATACATTTGGATGTGGGTATAAGTACCATAAGGAACAAAAAGTAATTTGAATATGTTGGACACATAATTCTTGAGATTGCCTTACCTATGTAAATATGAAGAGTCAAACAAAAGTGAATACCAACTATCACCCATAAATGTATTTATAGACATTTATGATAAGGCAACACACAAATACATGGAGTTATTTTGCCCAATGTAAATAAATACTTGTCTCTGTCCTCTAGCTAGAGTAATAGGTGATAGGAAGAGTCGCACAGAAGCTTCTCTCTATCCTCTAGCTAGAGTAATAGGTGATAGGAAGAGTCGCACAGAAGGTCAATATCAACCATCTCTCAAAAATATATTTATAGAGATTTATGATAATGCAATGTATTTATAAACATTTATGATAATGCAATAGAAATGTGAACGAAGTTTCGTTTCTGCCATACCGAACTTGACAGTGGTATCAGAGCGATGTTTAACTCGAGCGATGTTTAACTCTTAATGCTTTCTTTCCCCAATGTGCAGAAACGCTTCTCTCTATCCCTCTGGCGGCGCTCTGGTCGATTCCCTTTCCAGTCTGCGTTTCAGTTTGGCACGCATCACCACGTCTTTTTCTTCGTACGTGGCTATCTCTTTCCTGACGTGAATTCTCCTTGGCGCACACTACGCCCGTCATCTGTTCATCCTCACGCCCCTCTGGTCGAAAATTTATTGCTGGTTGGCATTGCTGGTTGGTATCTATTTGAAACCCTAATTGCCGAGGACCAACGCTCCACTATTTTCAAGCTCCACCAACCGGACAACTGTTCGATCGCTCATTCGAAACCCTAATTAGTTCGCCCCCTCGCCCATCAATGGTGCCTCCACGCAGGATTCGACTCGACTTGTATTCAGTTTTGACACCCTCGGTTGCCACTGCCAACAAGCATGGAACAACCCTGGTAGCAGAATGATGAGCAGAAACGAGCCCCACGCGATTCTGTTCCAGCTTGGATTATATATATATATATATATATATATATATATATATATATATATATATATGTGTGTGTGTGAAATGTGACACCGGTGGTTGTTAACGTAACCACTTGAAAGGGTGTTGTGAGTTCGATCCGTCGCACGAGGAGAGAAGGAATAAGAAGAATCTCTGCAAATCAGCCTCTCCCACTCTGCTTGCTCGCGGTGAATCGACACAGAAGTTTTGAAAATGCGAGGCAATCGAGAATCGTACTATTCGTTCAAACTAACAATGTTGGAGTTTAGATATGTGTGCTTTTTGCATATTGTGGTTTGTTGATAATCAAAGATGAAACCCTAAAATACAAAGAAGGCTCGTGATTTAAATAGAGACTGTTCTCGGCTATTGTTCTTGAAGATGCTGAGAAAGAGGTTTAGGAGGTTTTACTAAATTCCTTATACTTTGACAAAAAGAGGCTTTGTTTTCAAACATAAGCGCACTCAAATGCACGACCTTCACTTCTTGCATATTTGAACTCTATGGCACCGTAATCAACCACCAGGCCAGCGGGTAGCGAGATCAAGGTGCATTCAATGTGCCGTCGGATCTTGAGATCAAACACACAATCTACAGAGTAGATCCACAAACAGAGGGTATTTCCAAAACAGATCTAACCATAATATGAAATTCTGCTTTATTTTTTTTGTTATTCGTATTTTTTTAAGGGACATAAGCATTACACAGTTGACAAACATGAAAATTTCTTTATAATGCTAAGTTGTAAATGCACCTCAATCCTCTAATGTGATTAAGGTGTGCTTGCATTATTTGATCTCCTCATTTGCACTATAATCTTATCTTATCAAAGAGAGAACAGTGCTTACTTCGTGCTACAAAACTGAATAATGAAAAACAGTAAAATCGCATTTCAAACCGGTACATAACTGAATATGGGACTGGAGTATTGATCTCTTTGCAAATTTAGAGAGAACAGTGCTTACTTCCGAATAATGAAAAACACTAAGATTGCATTTCAAATCGGTACATAACTGAATATGGGACTGGACTACCAATCTCTTTGCAAATTTAGGGTTAAGAAAGGAGATGATCAGTTAGCTCGAGTCACGATAAACCTCAAAAACATGCATCCAGCATTGAGGCTGCTCTTGCCTTCTGAGCAAAATTTATGTGAAGATCCAACTTTTGCACTGCCTGACTCAGCAGGTTTGATTTTGCACCAACCGAACTCGGGTTGTAATTCATCAAACTGATATTCAACTAATCATATAATAATTGCATGAGAGAAGTTACTTATTCTTTTGGAGTCGACGACATAAAAGAAATTGTTGACATCCCATATTATTGGGACAGAGGTTATATGCATTGATTTCCAGTAAGAAAACAGTTGTGAAAATATGGAATTTGATGCATATATATAGCTTTATGTGCTCTCAGAATCCATGCACACCAGTTAATTATATGTTACTGACTATATTTCTTTTGATAGGTTTTTGAATGACATTTCACTGCCCGAGATTGAAAATTGCAAGGAGGCCTTCGAAGCGTACGGTATGTTGGTAATGCTAGTAATGCAGCAGTTCAAACTAATCGACCTGCTCTCAATAATTGAAGAACTCTTACCGTACTTACTTCCACGGTAATTACAAATCCGACCAGCTATGAGCAGCGTGCGTTCCCATTGGTTCGTTTGCCAGCTTCAAAGTCCGTTAATGGTGCTTCAAATTTATTTCGGTGGAGTCTTCCTCAATTGGAGCTTCGCGTTTAACGCGAACTGGTTTCTGGCAAGCCAAATTAGAAATTACTCCAGGGCTTGCATAAGCACATAGCACAGCGGCTCCATCATATCGAAACGATAAAAATTCCGTCCGTTCTGAAAGAATCAAGGCAATGGGATCCTCAACGAAGCATTGCTATCCTATTTGGAGACTTTTTGGATCAATTCCAAGCACATCGGGGGGTAAGAAAGTAGGTTTTAATTAGACCTCAGAAATTTCTGTAGATTTCATTACTTATCTATTGAACTCTATATATTTTTATAGATGTAATTCATCTCAGGTTTCCCTTAATTTCCTTGTCTTCTTACTTACCCATTTTGATTCAAGGTTCAAGGGTGCTAGGTTAGGGTTAGGTTTGAAGGCTTTTCTCACTTTTAATTTCCTTGTCTCCTTACTTACCCATTTTGATTCAAGATTCAAGGCTGCTAGGTTAGGTTTGAAGGCTTTTCTCACTTTATGAGAATATATTCAAGTGTATAAATTATATATATACAGGCAAAAAGTATGTTTGGTAAAAAAAATTCATTTAGTTCGAATACTTAATTTTGAAAAGTTTTTGAAATACACCTTAGATTATCTAATCTTAAAACAGTTATATTAAATTATATGAATTCATCTTCTTCATTAAACCATAATTTATATATATTAAATTATTATATAGATGAGAGAAATAAATTAAAATGTATAAATTTTAATAAATTATAAAAGTATATGAATTTATCTTCTTCAGTAAACCATGATTTGTATATATTAAATTATTAAGAAAAATAATATAAAATGTATAAATTTTAATAAATTATATGTTTTTAGAAATTTTTATTATTTTAACTAAATATATCTAGCTGTAAATCATATCATAAATTTTGATTATTTAATTTTATAATGTAAATCATAAACTTTGATTATTTAATTTTAAAATGTAAATTATAAACTTTGATTAATACATATTAACACTTATTTTATATAAAATATCTTAACACTTATTTTATACAGATTATCTTATATGTATTAATCATAATTTATATTATTAAACCTATAATTCTAATTTTTATGGAATACAAAATAAATTAAAATAATTATTTTCCGAAACTTTCCCACATAAATTTATATTAATATCTTCAAAATTTTCAAATTAAATAAAATTTGATGATTAATTTAAATATGATTTAAATGAAATTTCATATAGAATTTAGATAGATTTTGTTGTTTGTAGGATTGAATGGGTTTTGACTTTTTAAATTTTAATGTTGTAATATTAAATTTTGTGTTGATTATTTTTTTCTTACTATGATTTAATTTTTGTATTTGATTAGGCATTAAGATTATTGGTTATTATTATTATTATTTAATATTGTATTTTTACTCATTAATTCTATATATTGACCAATTTTTTCCTTAACATGCTTTAAGTTTTTTTGATTGTTGGTATTTTTAATATTTTGAAAATTTGACTATTGTAGTGTTCCATCATTGCTATTTTATTTTCATCACTTTTTTCTTTCATATATTTTAAATATTTGTATTTATTAACCTTTTGGATTATTGATATTTTTAGATTTCTAAAATTTAAGTTTTTAATTGTCTTTGTTGTTGGACACACCTACCATACTTAGAGGGGGGTGAATGAGTGTGGGGCTCTTTTCTCCAAAACTTCTCTCTTGCACAAAAACTCATCAATTAGCATTCAACATTTATTCATTACCCATTGCTGTCATTTATAACTAGTTAGATGTAGCCACATATCAACAACATATATCAGCAATATATCATCAACAAGTTATCATCACAATGAACACAAAGAACACAAGATGTATGTACAATTTTTCTTTTATTACGGACTACAATCCTTGGGTTTATCAACAACAACTGAATAGAGTACAACTCTACAAGAGCACCAGCTCTATATGCAAGACTCAACTTACTTCTTCAGCATCAACTGAGATGAGGCAACAATCCTCAACATATATCAATCCATCAATAGGTATGCGACCTGTCAGTAGTGCAGCCCGCGTGTGAACGCGCTCTGGCTCACTACAGCCCGCGTGTGAATGCGACTAGTGTATAATGAAACAAGCGTTTGCTTCTAAGCAACTAGGGTTTTTCTTTTCTTCATATGCTTAGAATCCTTCTGTCTTCCACTGTCCAAACTGACCCACAACCAGTCACAACACATCCAAGCTCTCCAATAGCTTGCTCATGCTCCACATTAAATCAATATGAATGCTATCTCAATCATGTATAAATAGCTAGTATACCATAACAATCATGTCACTACTGAATCACAAGAGTGCTGCTCACTCCATCAATCAAATCAACCAAACTGATCCACATCATAGAAGCCATAGCAAGAATGCCCTAAGCATTCACAACATATCAAACAATAGCATCTATCAAGACAATAATGCAACCATACGAGTGTCTTAGTGATAGATCTGAGGCCATAGAATGCAGATTTGGAACCTGCCTCACCGTCCAAGAGCTTGGCACCAGCTCAAACACAAATTTCCATGAGGTTATTCAGTCCACGCTCCCTGTACATAGTCAACCTGCGTGTACACTCACCCTATACACAACCATCCCACGTGTACACGCACCCTATACACAGACAACCCACGTGGGCATAAAAAAATAGGGTTTTTTGTGACTCCGAGACTTTTGCCGTCAAGATCTCCGACATTGCCGAAACTTTGATGCGTCCATGAGATCCGCCTCTCGCTCTCTTTCTCAGAATAGCTCTTCAATCATGCTCAAGAGATCCACTCCAATAAGATTCTCTCACAAGAAGCTCTCCATCAATACTCCAAAAGATATTACCAAGAAGCTCTTCATTGATTCACAAAAGGGATTCTTACCAAAATGTGCATTTTACAAGAGTTACTAGCTTCTTATTTATACTTTCATCTTCTAGGTCACTTAACCCATTTTTAGGGTACTTAACCCATTTCTAGGTCACTTAACATATTTTCCTTATTTTAGGGTTAACCACTTTCCATGAATAGAAAGTTCTCCAATACTTTATCATTTAAATATTCCTTCTTGATTTTTTCACTTTACTTTGTCATTTAAATAATCCATCTTGATTTTGTCAATTTACTTTATCATTTAAATAATGATTTCTTCTTTTCAAGCACTTTGACTTCTTTGACCTTTTGGGGCTTCAAGCTATCACATGGGGGTCCTCCAACTTCATAAGGGCACAACTCTCAAACCGTGAGGAGTTATGTGACATTCCACATACCACCAGAAATGGCATGACAAGCACTATCCATCTAGGATAGTTTCACCAACAAATACATTGATCTTCATCTCATTATTCCACAGACAAGCATGGGTCCTCCAACCGTTCTTCTAGGATAACTCATTCCATAAAGCGTCTTCCTGTGAGGGCATTCACCATAAGGGGACCACTTTGGAGTTCATCCATTTGTGCACCTTATCAACCACAATAATGATTCATCTTTATCGATTGGTTTCCACTTGGACATATAACATTCTCATCAAGGGCATCATATCAATCAATTACTTGACATCAATCAATGAGATCAATCAAACCAAACCATTTACATCAATGACATATGATCCAACAATCTCCCAAATAATCAAACCATTGGCATCAATGACA
>ML815348.1:52335-65403 GCA_009831015.1 Picea engelmannii
CTCACACAAGAATTATCCAAAATACTTGGAATATAACATAATAATCCATGTAGGAATAATGTATAAAATATGAATATATAAGATAAGATAATAATATAGATGAGATGATTACAATTGAGAGTGAGGGCTTGCTTATATACCAATGCAGGGGTGCCCTTTACCAATAGTCATGTCCTTTGAGACATGACCTTTCATTATTAATAATTATTATTTATTAATTATTATGTTTATGAATATCTATGGTATATGTATATTTATGTTCATAACATTGCCTTCCCCTTAAAAATGCTTTGTCCTCAAAGCATACTTTATGGAAGATTTATCTCTGGCACTAGCTTGTAATTATTGTCGCATGATTCTTCATTATCGAGTTAGTAATCATTGAGGACTTGAGATGATAGGATTTTCTAAGTGCTGAGCAGAAATTTCGCATTGTAAAGGAGTTTTCCCATCCTATTTCGATCTTTTGCATGGGGAGTTTATAGGGTTCTTAGAAAGAACTTGATGTAGTTCGACTCCCATGATAAATTCTATTTTGAGTATCACTTGTAGCTGAAGTAATATTCTTTGACATACTGGTCATTTGTTTCTGTTGATACAAGGATTGGATAAAGTATCGATTTTTGTGATTAGGATGTTGATAAGGCATCCTTGTAACTCGATCCTTACTTCGTATACTTGTAGCTTTTTGTTGATTAAATTTTGGAATTTAGTCTTCTTGATATTTCTGGCTTATTTGTACCTCGACATTTGAAAACATCTTTACATCAACTGGATTTGCCTCCTTTTGAGTTGTAAGGTTGATTGGGTCTGTCATTGTTTCCTTATCGACTAATGATGTTTTGCAATCTAATTTTTCTTGTAAAGTCTTCTTATCATGCTTCCACTTTTTAATTTGAGTTAATAAATCTTGATTATGTTGTCTTAATCGTAAAAGTTCTTCCTTATTTTTTGATCTATTGCCTTTTTTCTGATTCTAGATTCTCCTTTCTTTCGTCCTTTAAGATTTTAATTTGTTCAAGTAACTTCTGGTTAAGGTTCCTTAGGCGGAAAATTTCTTCCTCCTTTTTGATTTATTTCTCCTTGAGACCTTGATTTTCTTGTTCGAACTTTCGAAAACATCGCTTCTTCTCCTTGGACTTCATGATTTTTGCAAGTAGTTTCTGATTATGATTTCTTAGGCGAGAAATATCTTCGTCTTTTTCAATGATGATTTTGTCACATTCTTCTTGTCGATCTTGCAACTTCTGTATTGACTTATGGTTATCTGGAAGGATCACTTCTGATATGTCCTTCAGGTCTTCTGATGATGGAGCTTCTGAAATTGACTTCATTGTAGCGTCCTGTAATGTGAATTTCTTCTTCTTATAAGAAAAAGTTAAAAACTTTCTCCTTGTGTTGAAAATAAAAGTACCTAATGTGTCTACCCAAGTTGACCCTAGAATTATATCAACACCGCCTTGATACATTGATACCACATTGAATTGACCTATGAATTTGTACTCATCAATAGATAGTTGTAGGTTCTTAATTTCATATTTCCCATCGAAAAGACACGTGTCATTTTCAATTATATTTGGTTCTAAAACCATTAATTGGTTTGCCAAGTCAACGTTAATGTGATTTTTCTTAGTAGTCGGGCAAATAACGATGTTGATATTCTTTCCTTGAATAATCCCATTAACTTTTAATAAGGGATCCACATATTTTTTATAAGTATGAGGGAATCTTCCTCCTTCCATTTTGAATTGCAATTCTCTTTTTAACTTGAATTAGACTTGAATTTTTTTTTTCTCTATTAATACCTTCTAATAACCTTAAAGTTATTATTTTCACTTCAATAATAAAATAACTTTTTTTTTCTTTATTAATACCTTCTAATAACCTTAAAGTTACTATTTTCGCTTTAGTAATAAAATAGCTTTTTGTCTTTTTGTGGATATCTCTAATTCCACAATTTAAATAAATAAATTTAATAAATAAATGTAGTAAATTTCCAATATATCTCTTCTTAATTGAATAACTTTTAACTTATTTTATTTTAAGTCACTTTTCCACTTTTAGAAGATACACTTGTATATTAATATTCACAGCCACTCCTTATCTTCTTAAAAACTACTTTTATATTAATATTCATTTACTTTTAGAAAGTACACTTTTAAGTCACTTTTCCACTTTTAGAAAGTACACTTTTATATTAATATTCTCTTCAATATATTATCTTAATCCACTTGGAAAGCACTCTAATATTTTATACTCAACGCAAAATAATGTCGTTGATCCTTCAATTCTTTTGATGTCTTTGTAAGTATAATGACTATACTTTTTATTATATATATAATATTATACATAAACACTTTACTTGCACGCCGATTATAATTATATCCCCCTAGACTTCTTCATAATAGACTATCCTTTTTATTTTTGTTTGATTTAGTGATGAAATAACTTTAACCTGTCACTTTTATATTAATATCCCTTTATAAAGCTTTAACTTGTACTTTAATGAAAAATACTTCAAGGTGCTTTATACTCCAAATATATATATACCAATGTATTTAACTTTTATGGTGGTGTCCTTCGCACTTGGGTCGCACCCTTTGGTTTTAATTCGAGTTTAGTATATTCACAACCCCAATATCTCTACCACACAAAAACAATAGCGACAGTACAGACAACGATTAAATGGCTCATACTATACAGACATAAAACAAAAATGATAGTACGAACAACGAATTAAATGGTGCAGACTATTTAAATCGTACGAAAATGTTGTACAACGGATGGAAAATGTTAGCTGTGCAGGTGGATGTACGGACATATAAGCTAATTTTTTATTCGTACGAAAGATGAATTCCAACAATGGCTCATACTATACTGACATAAAACAAATGACAGTACGAACAATGAATTAAATGGTGCAGACTATTTAAATCGTACAGAAATGTTGTACAACAGATGGAAAATGTTAGTTGTGCAGGTGGCTATACGGACATATAAGCTAATTGATTGCAGGAATTCCAACGAAATGATCGCTGAAATCAACTAGTGGATGTAAGGATAGATGCGCTATGAGATGATTGTACAGACTGTCCAAAAAATTGTGAAATTTATACTTGAATTCAATTCTGTACAGACAGATTTACAATTGTTGTCAATTGAGTATTGTACAGCTGCAATTTTCACTGTAATTCTGATCTATGTATTTGCAGAACTATAATATCATATGGAATGTGTTATTTTTTTATTTTTATTATTATTATTTTTTGTTTTAATGGTAGCAGACTTTTTTTTTTTTTTTTATCTTTCTGGACCTTAAAAATTTTGAGCTTTAAATGGCCAAAGGCCAATTGTTGGTCAAAGACCAGATCAGAGAAACTTTGAAATTTTTTGTGCGTCGCTAAAAGACAGTTCAGACAAGGTCTACAAAGAGAGTGGCCAAAAGCCAGGATCATAAAAACAAAGCTCTGATACCAAATGAGACGAACAAAGTTCACTCACACAAGAATTATCCAAAATACTTGGAATATAACATAATAATCCATGTAGGAAAATGTATAAAATATGAATAGAAAAGATAAGATAATAAGATAGATGAGATGATTACAATTGAGAGTGAGGGCCTGCTTATATATCAATGCAGGGGTGCCCTTTACCAATAGTCATGTCCTTTGAGACATGACCTTTCATTATTAATAATTATTATTTATTAATTATTATGTTTATGAATATCTATGGTATATGTATATTTATGTTCATAACACACACACTCTCTCTCTCTCCAGCTTTGTCCCTCTCCCTCCCTCTCTTTATCTCTCTCCTCTCCCCGCTTACCCCACTCTCTCTCCCCTCCCCCCCCCTCTCTCTCCTCTCTCCCTCTCTCAATGCCCCTCTCACTCTTTCTCCTCTTTGTCCCTCCCTCCTTCTCTCAATCTCTCCCCTTTCTTCCACCCATACATCCATTTATCTATACCCCCCTAGTTCCCTGTCTATTTACACCCCCCTCTCTCCCTCCTCCCTCTATATCCTTTCTTCTCTCTTCCCCCCACCTCTCTCCCTCTTTCTCTCCCTCTCACTCTACCCATATCCCTTGGCTTCTGTAAATGCACATTTACAGAAGTGGCTTCCATATATGTGCATTTTAAAAAGTCAGCTTTTGTATATGCACATTTATGAAAGTTGGCTTCTGTATATGCACATTTACAGAAGTTGTCATTCGTATATGTGCATATACAAATGTTTTCCACTTCTTTAAATCCACGTTTACGAAAGTAGTCAACTTCTGTAAATGCGCATATATGGAACCCTTCATCCCTAAATGTTCATTTAGGAAAGCTGGCTTCCGTAAATGCCACTTCCATAAATGTGACATAAATAGTTTTAGTTTTACGAAAGAGCCCAATTTGTTACTGATGGATTCTAGCACTTCCCTAGACCAAAAGGCCGGAGGCAATACGGGAAAATTTTTCCATACTTTCATTACAATCATATATTCCTTAAGGGGGTCAAAGTCCATTGTCTAGGGTTTCAGGGACAAACCAAATGAGCCCCATGACTAGCTCTGCCTGCGGATTTATTCACAATCATCATCTAAAAGGAAAGAAAATTAGATCCAACTTCTGGACAAGATGTGTATCTTAGAGATGTATCCAATTAGCGGTTTCTAGTGGTTATGCAACCAACTTTTTAGAGCCTTTTCTTCCTGAGATTTTCCATTAAACCTTTCAACCAAGGTCTTCCCCAAGAGCTAGGGGATGTTGCTAAGAGGAATTTCATCTCCTACAATACATCATCCATCAACCTCATGAAAGTGGTTGGTGCATTTGTTAAGCCAAAGGGCATGACCCACCATTCAAAGAGACCTTCTTTAGATTTGAAATTTGTCTTCCATACATGAGTCAGTTCGATGGGAACCTGGTGGTAGCCATACTTTAGGTCAATATTGTTGAATAACTTTTTCCCCTTGAGTTGGTCAAGAAGGTCATCAATTCATGGAATTGGGTATCGATTCCTGACTATGATTTTGTTTAATGCTCTGTAATCAATGCAAAGCCATCAGGTCCCATCTTTCTTCTGCACCAGTACAATCAGGATTTCACAAGGGGAGGAACTAGGTTTGATGTGCCCCCTTTGAAGAAACTCTTGGATTTGACGCTTGATTTCATCATTTTCCATCAATGAGCGATGATAGACTGGTCCATTAGGCATAGGTGAAATGAGGGTTATATCAATTGGATGCTTGACTTGGCAGTGCATCGGTACCTTGGTGGGTGAGGAGAAGATGTCTCTATACTCTTCCATGATCTTGTCCACTTGCTTCTGCTACAAAGAGAGGCTTTGTGTAGAGTCCATGGATGTGGGGGTGACCTTCTACTTACTATGAGAACATATCACAAAGAAGATGAACTTCCTGTTCTGTGAAATGACCTTACTGCATTGCTTAGTAGATATGAAAGAAATAACTTAGCGTAGGTGACGCTACCTATGGTATCATGTACAATTTTCTACCCAAAGTAATAATAACATTGTGAGGTCTAGATTCATACACAACATGTCGCTTCCACAAATATGGTTGTCCTAAAAGAACATCACAAACTTCAAGGGGAGAAATATCACACAATACCTTGTCTATGAAGGGCTTGATGTCGTAGGGAAAAAGACACGGTTGGCTGACGCATAGATCTCTTCCTTGGTGAATCCAATCGATGGTGTAGGGTTGTGAGTGCGGTGTGATTGACAGGTCGATCTGTTTGATGACCTCTACTAAGATCAGGTTCTTCTGACTACCTCTAGTGACAATGAAATGAAGCAGAGCCCCCTTCACCCACATCTGTCAGTGAAAGAGACATTCCCCTTCCTCTAGTTCTTATGGTTCGCTTGGATAGAATTTGGTGGTAGCGACAATGGCACTGGGTTCAACATCGATAATCCACTTCCCTTCTTATGGATATGATTCAGAGTCAAAATTTTCTTCTGACTCAAAAGCTTTCAACTCGGCTAGCATTGACTGCTTGGAGCGACATTCTTTTGTGTTTTTCCAAGGGATTTTATGGTATTCAAACCACTTTTATGGTATTCACACCACTGGTTTTATTGAGAGTGGCCATCTTTGATATATCCCTTATTTTGTGGGTTAGGGCTGCCTTTTCCTTGCTTCTGCTGGGAGGAGTTTGCAGATCCAAAATCTTTGCTCTTCTGCTTAAATTTATGCTCGATCTTGATAGCATATCTAAAAGCCTCACCTAATGAGAGAGAGAGAGAGAGGGAGGGTAAATATATAGAGAGAGAGAGGTAAAGAGGAGGTAGATAGTGGGGTAGCGAGAGGTAGATTATTGATGATATGTAGAGTGGGGGAGAGAGAGAAATATCAAGAGGGAAACAAGGGGAGAGAGTCAGTGAGTGCATGCATGTGTGTGTGTGTGTGTTTGTGTGTGTGTGTGTTTGTGTGTGTGTGTGTGCGTGTGTGTGTGTGTGTGTGTGTGTGTGTGTGTGTGTGTGGGAGAGAGAGAGAGAGAGAGAGAGAGAGAGAGAGAGAGAGAGAGAGGCAATTTTCAGCTTCTGTAATTGGAAGAATTTTTTTGTCCTGTCATGTAATTGGAAGACAACTTTTCGAAGAATTTTTTTGTCTTTTGGTGTAATTGGAAGGTAATTTTTGTCTTGTTAATTAATTGAAAGACAAATTTTTCCTTCTTGTGTAATTGGAAGGCAAATTTTCAAAGATGTTTTTTGTCTTTTGGTGTAGTTGAAAGAAATTTTTTGTCTTGTTGAGTAATTGGAAGACAAATTTTGTCTTGTTGTGTAATAAGAAGGCACTTTTGGAAGAAATTTTTCATCTTTTTTTGTAGTTGGAAGGAATTTTTTGTCTTGTTGTGTAATTGGAAGGAAATTTATGTGTTGTTGTCTAATTGGAAGTCATGGTGTATATTATAGTATTATTAAATCTTAGACTATGCAAACTAACTTTCCTCATATCTCATATTAATTAATTACTAACTTTTCTTCAATTTATGAATTAACTAAAATACAAAAATGAAAGAAATGATAAAACAAAAACACCATCCACACGCGGATGAACACAAGATATATCCCAAGAAACCCAATACAAGAAAAAATGTAACTAGATTGAGCATTGTAACATGGTTCTCGATATAGGTAACATAGCTCTTGAGGTCAAAATTTTCGAATTTGGTTTCCCAATGTCTATTTGGAAGGTATTCTCAAGCTCAAGAGGCAATGTAGCTCTTCCATATTTGAAAGTGAATTTATTTTTCTCACTTTTTTTTCTCTAAAAAGGATTTTATACAATGACTTAAGGTTAAAAGTAAACCCACAACAATTTTAACCAATGCTGTCCTCTTATAAAATTTACATTTATACATTAAAAGTATCATTAATGTCAATTTGATTTAAACTCAATCATATCTGATGTGATATATTCAAAAACTTTGAAACATGGGGTGAGCCCAAAAAAATAGATAATGTCACATGGATCAACCAAATAATGTTACTAGCCATCCTAAACTTGAATAATCACACGATGCATGGATTCTTTATGAAAGTGTCAAAAGCCTTACTTGTAATAATATTGCAAGTATAAAGATTCATAGGTGATCGGAAGTGTGTTGATTTATGGAATACCAACATTCATTTGTTTTGTATTTATGAACCTATTATGTTAATGCCAATCCACTGCCAGGCACATCAAGTGTGGAGTTATCTTTTTTGTCATTATTGGTCTGTTAGTGGTATCAGAGCCATTGTAGTTAACTCCATGAGTGTTTCTCCTATTGGTAGAAAATTACTTTTCCCATATTTTCCTTTCCAGTCTGATTCTATGGTTGATTCTCTTCCATGGACGGATTAAACCATATTCTCTCTAGTTTACCTACAACCACTCATCTGAAAATCCTAATTTATTTCATCGATTCTCGTTGCAATTATTTTCACTTTCCCTATACGATAAAAAGAATACGACCATCATTGCATCTCTATTTTCAAATGTTGTGTTTGTCATGGGTGTCTCTGCAATTTCTAAAGGCACCTCAACTTCCAAAACACACACTTATGCTTAAATAAAGTCATTTGAACCCTAAATTGCATGCCCTCATGCTGCAACACTCTTTCTCTCCAATCTTCCCTCGACTTTCATGACCACTCATCCTCATGTTGCTACCTTGATTCTCATGACATCAACCACGTCTCGACCTCACAATCCACACTCGTTGTCATTCAACTTCCCATAGATAATCTCAACATTAGGTCTATACCCGTCAACTGTTCATTTCACGCCTCGTTAATTGTTCAATTCACACTCCCATTGCTTGTGTGAATGGTATCATGTAAAGACCACCATTTATGTCTCATTTATAATTCCAACTTCCACATTATTTAATCGTTGTCATTTTTGGATGTTGATATTTTTCTTTATAGTCATGTCTGTGAATGTGGCATCCCAATAGTTTGTATGAAGACCATTGGTCGCTGCTCATTTTTAATTAGCATACTAGTCACTTTGAATTGGTACAGATTTTATGCTAGTATATTTGTCATTCTGAATTGGTACACCAGCATATTGGTTTTGAGAAGAATGATATCATGTGATAAAATTTAATAAATATAGTGAAGGTTGTATCATATTTATCTCTACTATGTAAGCATCCTAGGGCCATTTTTATTGATGATGCAACTTTGCTTATGAAGAAAGTTGGAAAAATTGTTGTATATCTTGTAGTTTATGTAGATGATATGTTGATAATAGAGAAAAATGAGAGCTACATTGCATCCATAAAGAAGGAGTTGAAGAAAGACTTCAAGATGACAAATTTGGGACATCTTCACTACTATTTGGGCATTGAGGTGATTCAAAATTCAAGGTACATATTCATCTCCAAGAAGAAGTACATTGGAGAACTATTGAACAAGTTTGGCATGACTAAATGCAATCATGTTTCTTCTACAATGGAATAGAACTTGAAACTCGCATCAAAAGAAGGGAATGAATTTGAGGATGCAACCAAGTATATACAACTTGTGGAATGTATTATCTATCTTACTACCACCATACCAGGAATTTCATTTTTTGTTGGGATTTTTTCTGGTTCATGAAAAATCCTTGTGAAAGACATTGGTTTGTTGTAAAAAGAGTTCTAAAATACTTGAAAGGAACCCAAGATTTTTCACTTAGGTACTCTAAGGTAGATTAATTCAACCTGATCAGATATTTTGATTCAGAATTTGTTGGGGATAAGGAAACTAGATTATCAACTTTAGGCTATCTCATGAGTCTTGGATCAATAGTTGTCTCTTGGAGATTCCACAACAGAGGAAGAATATCTGGAAGTTGTAGAAACAACGAAGAAGACTTTGGAAATGGGCATATTAAATGGGTTTTTAATTACAAATGGGTTTTTAATTACATATGGGATTTTAATGGACAAGATTTGATATGGTCTGAATATTTTTAGTCGTCATAATAAATAAAGGGTTTTGATTTCCGCCATTAACTTTATTGCATGATAGTGGATGTATGTTCATCATTAAAAAGGATAATTAGAGTGATTAACATAAGAATTGCAGATTTTGTTATTAATGTCTATATTTTTTAACTATGCTAAGGTCCATTAAGATTTTACAGGGGATTTTACTATTGGTGGGCATCAATGGGCAATGTTTCTTCCAAACATATCTTGACCTTCAAGTTTTTTTGTTCAACTATATTTATGGTTTTGAAGTCACAATTTCCCTGTTTGAAGTTGGACAACATGAGAAGTAACTCAACAGGGAAAAAGATAAGTTTGTACACCTTAACCACATTTCCAACTAGAAGGTTCTCATATGAATTGCACCAAAAGACACCATCTTCTTTATGAAATATTTATATCTGGGAATTGACCTTCATGTCCTAAATAAACCTTCTTAAATATTCCATGACATCCTTAGTCATACATGCCCCAGGAAAAATCACATTGGTAGGATGAAATGGTGTAAGTCTTATAAAACAAACACTATTGTTAGGAGAAAACAAATGTTTGCAACCCTTTGAAATTTATTGGAATCCAATAAGAACACTTCCATAATGGTGTCTTCCATATATGCGTGCTTCCATATATGTGCTTATACAGAAGCTGGCCACTTCCATAATGGTGTCTTCCGTATATGCACATATGTGGATGACATATATAAATGTGCATATAAATGTGCATTTACATGCGATAACTTCCTTAAATGTGCATATATGGAAGCATGCATGTACAGAATCATGCATATACAAAAGTGCACATATATGGAAGATGCCATTATGGAAGTGTCCAACTTCCGTATATGCATCATCTGTATATGTGCATTTACAGAATTTGTCATCCATATATGCATCGTCTGTATATGCACATATATAGAAGCATGCATATGGGAAAGTGCATATATTGATGATGCATATATGTGCATTCATGGAAGTGGCCATCTTCCATATATGCGTCGTCCATATATGCATCTTCCATATATGTGGATTTACGGAAGTCGTCGTCCGCATAGCATCGTCCGTATATGCGCATATATGAAAGGGGCATATACAAAACAAAATCACTGTAATCCAAATGCATATTCTGTGTATGCGTGCTTCCATATATGCACAATTAAGGAAGTTGTCATCCTTATATGCGTCATCCATATATGTGCATATTCGAAATCATGCATATATGGACGACGCATATACGGAAGGTGCTTATATGAAAGAAATTTATGGTAATCCAAATACATCTTCCGTATATGCGTGCTTCTAGATATGTGCATTTAAGGAGGTTTTCGTCTGTAAATGCACATTTATATGCACATTTATATCCATCATCTGTATATGCACATATACATAAGCGTGCATATACGAAAGATGCGATTATGGAAGTGGCTAGCTTTCGTATATGCATCATTTGTATAAGCACATTTACATAAGTCGTCGTTTGTATATACGCATATATGGAAGAGTGCATATACAAAAGTGCACATATACAGACGACACATATATGAAATAAATTTATGGTAATCTAAATGCAGCTTCCATATATGCGCATTTAAGGAAGTTGTCGTCTGTAACTGCACATTTATAAGCGCATTTATATGTATCATTTGTATATGTGCTTATACAGAAGCGCAAATATACAGAAGACACCATTATGGAAGTGGCAAACTTCCATATATGTGTTGTTCGTCTATGCACATTTACAAAAGTTTCTTCCGTATATGCACATTTGTATATATGGAAGCACACACATACAAAAGACGCGCATATATGGAAGGCACGATTATGGAAGTGGCCAACTTCCGTATATGCGTAGTTCGTATATGTGCATTTATGGAAGTCGTCATCTGTATATGTCCATATATGGAAATGCGCATATACAGAAGACGCCACTATGGAAGTGGCCAACTTATGTATATGCATTATTCCTATATGCACATTTACAGAAGCCATCATCCGTATATGCGCATGTATGGAAGGTGCATATACGGAAGAAATTTATGTTAATCCAAATGCATCTTCCATATATGCGTTCTTCTATATATGTGCATTTAAGGAAGTTGTCGTCCGTAAATGCACAACATTTATACATGCATTTATATTCATCATCCGTATATACGCATATACGGAAGCACACATATACAAAAGACGTCATTATGGAAGTGGCCAACTTACGTATATGTGTAGTCCATATATGCGTATTTACAAAATCTGTTGTCCATATATGTGTCGTCTGTGTCATCCTTATATGCGTCATCTGTATTTGTGCATATACGAAAGCGCGATTATACAGAAGGTGCATATATGGAAGACACCATTATGGAAGTGGTCAACTTCCATATATTTGTTGTCCATATATAAGCATTTATGGAAGTCGTTGTCCATATATGCGTCATCCTTATATGCGCATATATGGAAGCACGCATATACAAGAGGTGCATATATGAATGACACATATATGGAAGGTGCATATACAAAAGAAATTTACGGTAATCCAAATGCATCTTCTGTATATGTGTGCTTCCATATATGCGCATTTAAGGAAGTTGTCGTCTGTAAATGCACATTTATAGGTACATTTATATGTGTCGTCTGTATATGCGCATATACAAAAGTGCACATAAATGGAAGACGTCATTATGGAAGTGGCCAGCTTCCATACATGTGCATTTACGAAAGTCGTCATTTGTATATCAATTGTTTGTATATGCACATATACAGAAGCACGCATATATGGACGACGCATATATGCCAAGTCCATTTTAGAGTCAGTTAGTAGTATATTGTATACAAACAATATTGTAGTAAATGTAGATCCTATGAAAAAAAATATTGTAGTATACAATATACTACTAACTGACTCTAAAATGGACTTGGCATATAGCGTCGTCCGTATATGTGCGCTTCTGTATATGCACATATACAAACGATGCATATAAGAATGATAACTTCCGTAAATGCGCATATATGGAAGCTGACCACTTCCATAATGGCATCTTCCGTATATGTGGGCTTCTGTATATGCGCATACATGGATGATGCATATAAATGCACCTATAAATGTGCATTTAAGGATGACAACTTCCTTAAATGCACATATATGGAAGCACGAATATAGGAAAGATGCATTTGGATTACCTTAAATTTCTTTTGTATATGCACCTTCCGTATATGCGTCGTTCATATATGCACCTTCCGTATATGCACACTTTTGTATATGCACATATACGTATGACATGAGAAGAGTCATCATCTTAGGGAGGCTATCATTTTATGATCACTAAATTCCAAAGGTGATGAAATTTATTATCATTACCAAATGTGTCATCCTTGTGCATGGGCCATGCTAATATTCCCTCTATCTTTCCAATTGTATTGAATGTCTCCAGAGATAACACTAAATGTATTTCATTAGCACTAAATCCCAAAGATAGTGGAATTTATTATCATTGATAAATGTGAATAACACATCCCAAAGATAGTGGAATTTATTATCATTAATAAATGTGAATAGCACATGCCTTCTCTTTCCACAAAATCTCAATTGAGATGATAAG
>ML815348.1:89039-99171 GCA_009831015.1 Picea engelmannii
CCAAACCTACAACGATAAAATACGATCACACCCTGCTCATCTACACCTTGTAGTCTCCATTGGTCCTTTTGTGAAATGGGGTATCAATTTCATGACATGTCTCCCTCACTCGGCCGGTGGGCATGGATACATTATTGTAGCTGTAGATTATTTTATGAAATGGGCCAAGGCGATGCCAACATTCGACAATATCGGAAAGACTGCAACATTATTCATATTCAATCACATCATTGCTCGGTTTGGTGTTCCTCAGGCTAGCATTACTGATCACGGTAACCACTTTAGAAACTTCATGATGTCTGAACTCACTGAAAAGTTGGGTCTTCGCCATGAAAACTCAACACCCTATTACCCACAATCCAACGGCCAAGTTGAAGCAAGAAACAAAGTCCTCATTATCATGCTTCGACGAATTATACGGATTCACAAAACGAGTTGGCACACGATGTTGTTTTCATCATTTTGGGCTTACCAGACATCTGTTAAGTCTGCTACCAAGTTTACACCATTCCAGTTAGTCTATGGTCTAGAAGCCATCTTGCCGATTGAATGTGAGATACCCTCCCTAAAACTAGCCGTCAAACTTCTCCCAAACACTTTTGTTGAAGAAGAACGTCTGTTGTATCTCATGCAATTAAACAAAACCCGTCGTGATGCCACCCTAGTTATAGAAGCCCAGAAGAAATGCATCAAAGCCCAATACGACAAGCATGTCAAGCCACGTGTTTTCTCCGAAGGTGATCTGGTTCTCCTTTATGAACAAGATCAAGATATGCTAGGAGCCAAAAAATTTGAAGCTATGTGGCGAGGTCCTTATATCGTCAGATGAGTTTTGGAGAAAGGAGCTTACAAGTTGGTGGACTACGACGGTATCCCTTTGAGTGAACCCAGAAATGGGTTGTACTTAAAGAGGTACTATGCTTAAGATCATATGTGCATGAGTGCTTGTATTTTATTGTATCATACTTTTTGTGTGTTACTTTAGTATGTTTTTTTGTTATTTGGTCTCTACCCCTGACCGCTTATCTTACGTTGTGCTTGGTTTCCAGATGTTGGAGTCTTCGCTACCCCATATTGGCTTCGCCGATGGCGCTAGCCGTAGTACTAAGAACCTTGCTTCTGTTGCATGGGAAATTTACGCACCTACAAACGAACTTATCAGTATATGAGGTGTGTGCCTTGGTCGTGCGACCAATACTATTTCAAAATATAGTGCCATCATTGAATTGTTGATTGATGTTATTTCGCTCGATATCCGCCACCTAGTTATATGACTCGATTCATAGCTAGTAGTACTACAGCTAAGTAATGTCTATGCTATTCGAAGTCCTATTTTATTACGGGTTTTTTTACGAATTCACCTGTTGGAACGTTATTTTGTTTATATCAAATATCAACACATTCCTAGATGTCTAAATACATTGACTGATGCTTTAGCTAACTATGTGTTAGATAGACATTTGGAACATTTATAAACCAATCACACATCACATGTATAACACAACACAAAATAAGCTGGTAGAAGTCGTATATATGTATATAATGATCAAAAGTTTTTACAAAAAGTTTATGTCCAAGGATCAAAATCTCAAAATATAAATCCCATAGAATATACAAAATAGCGTCACAGATGACGCTCACGATAACACACAACTGCTCGGGCTACCCTACAGAGCAGTCGATTGAGAGACTTAGACACACCCATAGTATGGCGCTGATAATGTCTCAGAATCTCCCCAATAGCAATATCTGGGACATCCACAGTCAACCCCTATAAGTTCTGTTCCACTGCCTCATAGTCTTCGGCATCCCATCTCACCATTGGAGCCACTTCTCCTCACCTTTGAATGGGATATGTTCCTGGAGGTCGATACGGCCCCACATCTATGTCATCAAAAGGAAATTTTTTGATTAGTCCTTGGATAAACATAGAAACATTTCATATAGTAAAATTTGCAAAAACATTTAAAAAGAAAAAAATGTGTACTTCTCACCTAATTCACCCCACTGAGTATCCTCAGGCAGGACCAAATCTGGATCCCCTCGAAAATCCAAACTGGCATATGCGTAGTCGTCGATCATCAACATCTAGGGCCTCAACCAGTCAAAAAATGAATCATTATACTTGATTATAGGCCCTGCTACATGTCGAGCCATGAGGTTACACCACGTTAATATCCTCAGATCCTGTGGGGTCAGTAAACCCCAATTAACCTGTAGTCGCAGCAGTGGGACCTCTCGAGGAAGAATGACACCAAAAGTGATCCGTACCCAAAATGCTTCAAGTCACCCCTTCTGCATTTTGTCAGTTGCCTCTTCATACTACGGAGAACCACGTCTGACCAATTAAAGACCTGAAGCTCTATGCACTCTATGGCATATTGGAAATAGCTCTAGAGAGCCATGTGCAGAGCCGCCCTCCCAGCCATGCATGCAATAGTGAACAAGATAGTTTGTAGGGTCAAATCATGAACCCCCCAAATGGCAACCTTACCCTTGCTTTTCTCTGCCTTGGGAACACAATATTGGCAAACATACTCGCTCATGGGAAGTCTGCCGCCTCTACCTCCAGTCAAAGTAGCATGGTATCCACGTCGCGACAACCCTGTCAGAAAATAGATATCCTTGATATCTAGTGTCAGCATGTGAACTCCCATGTGAAATAAATGTTGATCCACGTCCCACATGTGGACCAGGTACTCTAACAACCTGAGTTGGGCTCTCATGCCCGGGGTCCTAAAAAATTTCAAGAGCCCACATTCCTAGAGGGCAGTGACTATACCCAGGTCATTCCCAGCAATGGCATCATCTTCCTCATGTTCTCTTTCCCTCCATTCCAACATCGTGATGGTCAACACCTGCAATAGAGCCATGATAAGGAAGTCAACAACTTGTTTTGAACTCTTGCATAATTTTTATTGAGAAAAACCACACATTAAAATCCATTGTCCAGCCCTCGCAGGTGAACCTTTTGTACAGTGTGAGATTCTCGCAGGTGCCCTGAAGCCCACCTGCGAGAATCTTAGATTCTCACAGGTCCCACATGGCCCACCTATGAGAATGCTTGAGCGCATGTTCCGACCCTAAAATGGACTCAAAACTCTAAAAATTGCCAATAAAAACCAAAAGTAAACCATGGAAAATTTGGAGGATCAGGAGCTTACCTCGTTGGATGAAATCGTTTGCCAAATTATCGCTTGTGCCTACCGCAATCAATCAAAGAAATTTGGGGGAAAATGACGTATGTTGGACAAGTTTTTGGCAAAGTAACAATGAAATGGTAAAAAGTCTTTTTCACCTATATTTATTCACTTTTTACTATTTCTTATTGGTTTTTTATTGCTTTGGTTATAAAACCTAATGCCCTAATAGCCTTGTGAGTATGGTTTTTTGCAGATATAGCAACTTTGAAGTCTGAACGAGGGGGTATGGGTGTTTTTTCTTTTTGTCGCATGTACGACTACTTTTTTAGGGTTTTTGTAGGAAAAACCTCGAGCTCAGTCTTCGTTCGTTCTCGTGCTTGAAAATATATGGGAACATAACTGAGTATACTTGTTCTCGTCTTTTCGTACTCGTCATGGTAACACGAAAACGACGAATGTAAGAGAGTATCCTTTAAGCTCTTTTCACGCTCCATAAAAATGAAAAGATTGTCGAGCGATCCTCTTATCAATGTTATCATTATGATAAGATGAGACACATTGTTAAGAATTGTCCTGCCAAAGAGAAGAATACAAGAAGAGAAATAAAAAATACACCATGCCCATGCATTTGAAGATGATGATCCACCCACGAAATTGACTAAATATGAGATTGAAGATTATGTTCTATTTTTCGCCCCCTCAGGATCCATGACACCTGGAGAGGATACTTGGCTCATAGATTGCAGTGCCTCTAAGAACATGATAGGTCAAAGAGATATTATCTCTAGCCTTACAGAAAAGGACTTCCCCAAAAAGCTTCACTTGGTTATAATTATCAGTACCCTATCAAAGGAATGGGAGAATCCACCTACAAACTTGATTCAGGAACTCTGATGAGAATGAAGGATGTACTTTATGTACCAGGTTTGAAAAGAACTTACTTTCTATATCATCTTTAGATAAGAAAGGTTTCATGGTTGCATTCATAGATGGTGAAGTTCTTATGTGGCCTAAAGGAAAAACCATAGAAGATGCAATTGGTATTGGAATAGAAGAAGGTGGTTTGTACAAGTTAAAAGGTCACTCAGATGTAGCCTTGAATCAATCCACTGAGATTCCTTGTGAACTTTGGCATAGAATACTATCTCACATCAACTACAAAGCCTTACTATATGTAATCAAGGTAGTTACAGGTTTACCAAAATTCAAGGTTGATCATAAAGGTGTATGCAAGGGATGTGCACAAGGAAAGAACATACAGAATCCTTTCCCAAAGAGCGATAGTAAAGCAGAAGGAATCTTGGAGCTTATCCACTCAGATGCATGTGGTCCAATTCCATCAACCTCTCTAAGAGGGAATGTATACTATGTGTCATTTATTGATTATTACTCTCATAAGACTTGGGTTTATTTCTTGAAATCAAAAGATGAAGTACTCGAAAATTTCAAGGAATTCAAAGCCTTGGTAGAAAACCTCTCCAAAATAAAAATCAAGATACTCGGGTCAAATAATGGAGGAGAGTACACCTAAAATGAATTGGGAATATTTTGTAGAGATGTCGGGATTAAGAGGGAGCTCACCATTCCCTATAATCCTCAACAAAATGGTGTAGAAGAAAGAAAGAATATAATAACTATGGAAGCAGTGAAGACTATGATTCACGATCAAGATCTTCCAATGCACTTATGGGATGAAACAACAAGAAAAACAATTAATGTCCAAAACATATTATCTCATAGTGCAATTGGATTCAAAACCACTAAAGAAATGTTCACCGAAAAGAAGCCAGAAGTAAGCCATCTTAAAATATTTGGTTGTCCAGTGTTTGTACACAATCCGAAAGAAAGGATAACTAACATGGATCATACAGGAAAGAAGGGAATATTTATTGGATACTGTGAGGTCTCTAAATCCTTCAGAATTTATATACTAGGTTACCATAATATTGAGATCAATAGAGATGTAACCTTTGATGAATATGTAGCACTCAAGAGATCAAGGAAATGCTAGCTTGAATAAGTATATGAAGAAGAACCTATAGCTCCCAGAGTTGCAGAACCAGTGTAGGAAATTATAGTTACTCGTGATGATGAGAGTCCAGAAGATCATGATATGATAGAATCTCGAGAACCTCCCTAGATGATGATCTCTCACAAGAGAAATCCATCTTGGGCAAGGGAACTTATTCAATATGCAAAGAAGTATGGTGCCCTAGAAGGAACCAAGAGACAAAGCAAGAAACCTAAGCCATTCTCTAGTTACATGGCCCTGATGTGTGATCTCATAGAAAAGGAACCTACTTTCTTTGAAGAATCCATTCAGAAGAAAGAAGGGGTGGATGCCATGATAGAAGAATACCAGTCCATTATAAAGAATGATATATGGGAAGTAGTGCCTAGACCAAAGAACAAAGATGTGGTATCTTCCAAATGCATATATAAGATAAAACATGCAGCAGACGAAAGTATTGAAAATCATAAAGCAAGATTTTTGGCTCGTGTTTTTTCTCAAAAGGAAGGTATTGATTATGAAGAGACGTTTGCTCTTGTAGCCAGATACACTTCTATCAGAACCATCATAGCTCTTGCAACCAAAATGAAGTGGAAGTTACACCAGATGGATGTGAAAACAACCTTCTTAAATGGTGTTATTGAATAAGAAGTATATATAGAACAACCACAAGGGTTTGAAGTTGAATATAGAAAGACTCATGTATGCAGGTTGAAGAAAGATCTGTACAGGTTGAAGCAAGCTCCTAGAGCTTGGTATGGCAGAATTGACAGTTTCCTAACAAGCTTGGGCTTTACCAAGAGTAAAGTCGATTCTAACCTTTACTTCAAGGTTATGAATGATGAGATAGTTATATTTCTACTGTTGTGGATGAATTATTCTTAACTAGAGAATAAAATATCATCGCAGATTGTAAGAAGGAGCTCACTGCAGAATTTGAGATGAAAGACCTAGGAATTATGCATTATTTCTTAGGTCTTAAAGTTTGGCAGAGCCCAAAGAATATCTTCCTTAACCAAGGGAAGTATGCAATTGAAATACTAAAGCGGTTTGACATGTTGGAATGTAAATCCATGAACACACCCATGGAAACAAAGCTGAAGCTCTTGGTTGATACTTCGTTAGAGTTGGTTGATGCTGGTAGCGATAAAAAATGCACTGGCATTTTGTTTGAGAAATGATGCCTAATCTTGCAGGGAATTTTTGACTACCTTTCTGAGCTCCAAATGCAGATTTTAAAGTACCATTGGAAATATTAGGATTTCTAGATGCCAATTGATTATTCAAGCATGTAAAACGGACTCTCCACGACTCAGAAATTCGATTTTTCCCAAGGCAGTTTTTATTTAAAAAATATGCGCTTTCACCAGCTATTCCGCCTTGAACTTTGCTAGTTAGCTGGTGAAAGCTCTACTTTTCACCAGATAAAGGGTTGTATTTAGGGAAAATTAGCTGGTGAAACCTGTTACATGGCAGCGAGATCGTATTTTTACCCAGATTTGACTTTTTCTCAACCAAATCTTTCGAGGTTGGTTTCTAAAGATGCATAATAATTAAATACATCAGATTTAAGGTTTTATMTTGATGTATTTAATGTTTAAGAAGGTGGAAAAGTGAAAATRGTGACYTAGTTCATGAGMAAAAAAWTGTYTTTTTKRCCAAAGKTGGMAAATTCRAATTTMTTWTGAAGATTCATCAGCCTTGGAAGGTCTTCTACATCTGTCAAAGAGTTTAGAGGATATGAAGGCTATTAAGATAGAGTTTGACTCCTTAGATAGGATATTTTCCTATTTTGTTTTGACTTTCCATTTTTAGTATTCTAGATCCATTTTTATAGGATCTCATCCTACACTTGTATCTATTTGGATTTGACTATTTTTAGCAAATCTGATCCATCTTTCAAGGAACTAGATTTCATCTTGTAAGGCTATAAAGCCAAAGACATTTGGAGCACTAGTGGTTCGATTTTGGATACAAAAAATGCCTTATTGTAAACAGACCTTTTGATGTTAATACAAATCACAGGTTCCTCTCTCTATTGATGTCAGTTTTCTACCTTCTTTCTGCACTTTGATTCATGTTGTTTTAGCTACAGATGACTGTTATCTCATTGGTTAGCTCATAACTGAATTAATAGTTTCTTCAGTGTTTATTAAACCCTACCTTGTGTACTTGGTTTATAAGCATTTGTTCTTTGCCCACTTTAAGTTATTAACTGATTATTAATCCTTGAGAGCATTGTTTCATTTGATTCTCATTTTGACTGTCTGTATACCATATTACTGCTGAGTTATCCCATTGATCCACATACACAAAACACAAAAAACATTTTGACTTGAAGTTACCAAGCACCTTTGGTCTACAACCACAAAGGGTTTCTTGGAGTGATAACAGATGATACTCTATATAGACAAATCATTAGTCCGTTAATTTATCTGACTAATACCAGGCCAGATATATGATTTTCTGTGAACACCTTGAGTCAGTATCTGGTAGAGCCCATATGTGTTCACCTTGTATCTGCAAGGCATATGATGAGATACCTTAAGGGTATGTTGGATTATGGTCTCTATTATACTGGAGATCATGACTTTAGACTGTTTGGTTATACTGATTCAGATTGGGATGGAAGTGCTTCTGATAGAAAGAGAACTTTAGGATGTTGTTTTATTCTGGGGTCATCCATGAATTCATAGCAAAGAAGGAAGAAATCCAATATTTCTCTCAACATGGTAGACGCAGAATACATTGCAACATGTTCCACCAGTTGTGAAGCCATATGGATTCGAAAGTTGTTGACAAGTCTATTCGATCTGAATATGGAAGGCATCATGATTCTATGTGATAACCAAAGTTTCATAAAGATGATGGAGAACCATATGTTCCATGATAAGGTGAAGCACATAGAGATCTGGTATCACTACATTTGTGATATGGTGTAGAGGGGAGTCGTAAAGCTATTATATGTTAGCACAAATGAGAAGGTTGCAGATGTGTTGACCAAGCCTCTGTCTCATGTGAAGTTTGAGTACTTCTGAGACAAGCTTGGTGATGTTCTAAAGGAACTCCCTCGAAAGGGGGAGTGATGGTGATGATACTATGGTATCCTGACCAACAGTGGGTAGATCCGTTAGGATTTTATATCCTAGGGGATTGATCATCCCATGAAAGATCTCGAAGGTCTGGTAAGGATGGTTTGTCAGAGTACATGTGCATGTATATGCCAGTTGTGTCCAGTAGTGGTAGCACCATTAGGCTTTTATATCCTAGGGAATATTTTGATTCCTGGGCAGATCCCAAAGGTTCAGTAAGGACGGTTTGTCAAAGTACCACTTGGTAACTTGTTAGGATTTTATATCCTATGGAATATTATGATTTCTGGGCAGATCTGGAAGGTCCGGTAAGGACGGTCTGTCAGAGTACCAAAAAATGTTGTTGTTGCACCTGCCTCATTCTATTGTTATATGATGATGATGATATTGTTGTCTCATCCTGATGTTGATGATGTTGTTTCAGCCTCATGTTTTTGATGATGTTATTGTATCAACCTCATGTTGTTGATGATGGTGTACCAACCTCGGGTTGGTAATATTGTTTCTTTAGTGTTATACTAATTGATGTTGATGCTTCAACTTGATACAAATGATGATGATGATTCTACTCTAGCTCCATGTTGTGAACGATGATGATATTGATCACGAGAAAAACTTTCGATTATTTGTAGATATTCCATTCAGTGTTCCAGATGTTGATGATGTTGCTTCCCACTCTCTCTCTCTCTTGATCATGTTGTATTGGGTTATGTTAGTAGAATACCCTTCTCGTTAAGGGGGTCTGTTGAAATATTGTAACTTCAAAGAATATTCTAATTATATTTGAGTTATTATCTTATCGATCAAATTCCCTTTTGTGGATTGATAATGTCATGTCTTCTATAATACAAAATCCCCTTTTTTGGATTGGTCAAACCATATTTATATGGTGGTATTTATAAATTCATCCCCTAGGGTTTATAAAATGGTTTTAACCACTCTTGGAAGAAGTCGGCCCTACTAAGTGAAGATACATAACCATAGCATCTCCTCACTAGTATTTATAAGTGAAGATGGCACCTCATTTGTTCACTCACTCACTCACACTTCTAGTGTGCATCTTTTGAAGGAAGTTGCAGTTGCAAGAAGCATAAGAGAGGTCCATGCTTAGTCCTAGGTTATTCTTGGTGGTTTGGTCTTAGTCTTGGCATTGTATTGACAATCTATTATTGAGGAAGTTTTTGCTGGGTTTTCTCTCCCATGAGGGTTTCCTAGGATAAAATGTTGTGTACCTTGTGATTTTGTTTCTTTCAATGATCCTACTTATGCTATTGTTTTGGCAATTCTCCAGTAAATTGAAAAGAACCTAATAACATGATTAAAACTTAACAATATAGTAGCAATATAACTGGCTCATGATTCATAACCTTGAAGCATAGGTTAGGATAAACATTACTCTTGGTAAAGCCCAAGCTTGTCAGGAAACTATAATTTTTTCCATACCAAGCTCTAGGAGATTGCTTCAACCCGTACAGATCTTTATTCAACCTGCAGACATGAGTCTTTCTATCTTCAACTTCAAACCCTTGTGGTTGTTCTATATACACTTCTTCTTCAATAACACCATTTAAGAAAGTTGTTTTCACATCCATCTAGTGTAAATTCCTCTTCATTTTGGCTGCAAGAGCTATGATGGTTCTGATAGAAGTGTATCTGGCTACAAGAGAAAATGTTTCTTCATAGTCAATACCTTCCTTTTGATAAAATCCACGAGCCAAAAATCTTGCATTATGTTTTTCAATACTTCCGTCTGCTACATGTTTTATTTTATATATCTGTTAGCACATAATCATGTATGGGGTATTTTCCTAAAATAAACATCCCCTTGGGCAAAAAGAAGGTCAGGAGGTGGGCTAAAAACCCATTTATCCCAAAGTTTTGAGGCG
>ML815348.1:99322-116783 GCA_009831015.1 Picea engelmannii
TGGTCCGGAATTGGGCATGCATCTCTCAACGGTCAAGATTGGGGCACCTAGATCTACGATGCACAAACAATTTTGGACCCCCTTTGTCATTCTTCCATTAATAGAGGGGGGAGGGGTTCAGAATGGGGTGGTTTTGTCAGGGCCCCCCTCCTATCGCATCGTCTCCTATGTCATCTACCCCCCATCTAGTAAACTGTTTCCCGCCTCCTCTTGCTGCTTGCCGCCTCCCTCTCCCCCTGCCATCTATTCTCCACTCATCCTCGTCGCATGGCCCTTTCCCTTTCTCTCCCTCTCATCTTCCGGCATCTGTCCCTCTACCTTCCACATTGTTACGCCATAAGAGACATGTCCTCCCTCGACCAATCATATCATGTCACCTCCTTGGCCACTTCCCTTCCCACTTCCACGTCGAGCATGTCAAATCATCCCCACCTGAACTTCATCCATGCACCACTTCCCATCATGTGTCCCATTCATTTCATCTACCTACAAGTCTTTCCAAGCAGTCGGTTGATAGATCTAGGTGGCACTGTGAGAAGACCTCCATGTCCCAAAAGGCAGAGTTGACCAGGGTTGTTCCCGATCCCAAGGAGGCAGTTATTAAAAGTTGTTGGTGGTGGTTAGGCATCATCTCCACCATAAATGGAAAGTTCGAAAAAGGATTAAAGTCTTTTTGATTGGTTCGCTGCCAAGAGTCTGATTGTGTCTGACATAAGTGCACAATCGTTTAGAAGACTACATGCACAGACTGCCAGTAGCCATGCAGATGCAATGTTTTCAAGGCAGTGTCTCGTTTTCGCTATTGTTGTTTTGCTTTGAGTATATGTAGGAAATTTTTCCATTGTTTAAAAGGTTGATGGTTGAGCTAGGCTCCCGATTGTAAAGTTTTGATGAAGCACTGGTTGCTCTGGTTATGTATTGTCACTTGAGACTTCTTGTCTAATGAATGCCAACCTATTTCCATCTCTCTGTTAACACTGTGTTAGAATAGCTTGGAATTGGAGGGTCCAGTTGAGTTGGGTTGTTATAGGATGATGTATGTTTGATCACTGTGATAGTTGCACCGTTTCTAATCAGTTCTTGTATTTTCTCAGCGCTGAATGACTTGGAATTGGAAGATCCAGTCAAGTCACCTTTCAGTTTCCTGAAAATCTAAACCAATAGGATCTTGTCTTCTTAGTTTTTCCTCCTCAAGCTACTGGAAGGTATGATGCCCGAAGTAGTCTTGTTCACTTCTCCTAACAAGTATTCCCTCTGCTCATTTTATACTCAACCTATTGACAAAAGTTAGATCAAGACCTCACCTGTTCTTGCATGCCAGGCTTGGTTTTCGAGTGAAAGCGATATCTTCCTGGGTCTCTATCCATTCGATCACCCCCATTAAATTATTCATGACATAAAACTAATGGGATTTGGGCTCTACTCCTGCTACAATCTGGGAGTGACTTTTGACACTAACATTTATGGCTCCATTGTCGGGGATGAAGTTGAATATTTTCCCCAAGATTGAACGACAATGATTAACTGATTCTGAAGGTGAATCATATATTAGAACTATTGAGATTGCTACTGTGCACCTGGTGACTCCACTGAGGTGACTTCACTGGGGTGAATCCATTGATGTGAACCCACAGGTGACTCCATTGTTTCAGCCATGGCTTCTAGAGGTAGACATACAAGGTCTACTCCTTAGCGGCCTTTAGCGCCACCGGAAGATGACCCAGAGAAGATTATCAGAAAGGGAAAGGCCTCTGGAGGAGGTACTTCTACTGCTAAAATAGGTATTTCTAATGATTTCATGATTCTATAAAAACTCCAACGGTTGCATCTCATTCTGTTTTGTTACCTTATGTTGGAGTTTCCCGTAGTTTAAATTTTGGGAGTGTTCGTGCTGAGTTTTCTCCTCCTGATCTTGAATTGGAAGGAGAAAATATTGTCACTCCCCTCTCCCCCGAGGTGGTACCCTGGTTCAGGCCCAACACCTCAGAATATCTTCCTACCCTGGGTTTTACCACCCCTTCTCCTATTACTACTGCTACTAAATAAAGGAAAACTTCTTTCCCTTTTAGCCCTCAAGCTTGTTCTCCAAATTCTCTATTGTTCGCCTTCCTTCCTGTAAGCTCAGTTCCTGGCTTTTCGGTTCAAACCTCGTCTCCTCCTAGTTCTCCTACACCTATTGTCCTTATGGCAGGTGCTAATCCCCCTTGTAAACAGAATGGATGCCATAGTGGCTACCAGATATCCCCCCTTAATCCTACCTCAGCCCATGAATACTCTCCCTACTGGAGATTACTGGAAATATATGCCTAAATTCACTGGAGAAGAAGACATTACTATTGAAGAGCACCTTGTTGCCTTCTACAGTTATGCAAACAACCTGAACATTGAAAATGAAGATGTCTGGATGAGAGTCTTCATCCAGAGCCTTGATGGTGAGGTGAGGAAATGGCTTAGGGGATTGGCCCCTGGATCTATTGCTGGGATTGAAGCTCTAGATAATTCTTTCCTGAGATAGTGGGGAGATAAAAGTGATTTCATGTATTACATGACAGAGTTTGGGTCCTTGAAGAAAAGGGAAGGAGAGTCTGTCTCTGACTTCTCCAAAAGATTCAATAAGATGTATAATAAGATCCCTGCTGAGATAAAACCCACAGAAGCCTCTGCTAAAATCTCTTATGCTAATGCATTTGACCCTGACTTCTTCCTTTTGTTGAGAGAGAGAAGAGATACCTCCCTAGCTCAAATGAAAGATGCAGCCATAGAAGTGGAATCTAATGTATTGGCAGTTGACAGACTCATTTAAGACTGATGCAGATAGGAGAAAGGGAAGATCTGAAGCCTCAACTTTTGACCCCTCCTTGCCTCACCCTCAAGTAGATGAATTGACCAAAATAGTGAAGTTTTTGTTTGCAGAGATGGAGAAAATGAAGGTGGAGGGGAAGCAAACATACAAAAATCCTAAAAATTATGAAAACAAAGGAAATTTCAGGAGGCCGAATAATAATGCTCCCCAGATGATGTAAAGGGACCAGAGGGGAAGAGACAGAGAAAATCAGAGGATTTAGGATCCTCTTCAAAATAATTTTGTAACTAATGATGAAGAAGGGGAAATAGACAAGCTTGATCCTGAAATCCACTGCTTTGGAGATACTTCTCCTTTTCCTCATCTCACTCAATCAACATATGAGGAGTCTCTCATGGATAGTCAACTGAATGAGCTAAGAAAGGGAGGCAAGGCTAGTAGCAGCTAAAATAGGTATAACCTAGGATCCAAGAAGAAGATAGGAGCACCTAACATTCCTGACCAGCTTACTAGAACAGAGAAACTTGCTAATGAAGTAGAAGACAACAACAAAGGTAAGAAGGCCCAACCCCCCTCTCCAATGGTCCATATTCATTTTCTTGAAGTAAGGGAAATCCCAAAGCTCGCATCCTCTTTTAACTTTGAGCATGAAATTCAAAAAATCAGAATCCCTGTACCCCTCTCCAAACTAGTCAAACATGAAGTGTTCAAAAAATGCCTCTCTGAGCTATTACAGTCTGAACCCTCATGCCATCCCACAGACTCAATCAATTTACAATATGAAAAGCCTGCAGTCATCCTAGGTCCTATGGTAGAAGATAGGAATGATTCATCCCCTCCCTTCTACACATCCTTGAACATACATGACAAGGTGTTGCACAACTGTTTGATGGATTCAGGGGCTTCCCACAACCTCATGCCCAAAACTGTCATGGAAGAATTAGGAGTAGAAGTCACCAGAGCCTATCATGACCTCTATTCCTTTGACTCTAGGAGGGTGCAATGCCTTGGAGTCATCAAAGACATGGTGGTATCCTTATTTTAGCGGCCAATGAAGAGTGTGGTCATGGACATTGTAGTAGTTGATGTCCCGCCCAATTTTGGCATGTTGTTGTCAAGATATTGAATTAAAAATCTTTGAGGAACATTATAGATGGACCTCACCTATGCTACTATTCCAGTGTTTGGAGGAAAACATAGGAGACTGTAAAGAGAATCCCAATTGACCTACATAATCAGTGATGAAACCAATCCTACCAACCATCCTATCTTTTCTCTTGACACTAATTTGGGTTCCAGTTTACTGCAGATCACTAATGCTCCCGAGCCTCCTCTAAAAATCAGAAAACAACCCACTACTTCTCATGAAAATTTCTCCCCCACCATATTTGTCTATAAAATGTTCTTTGATGGAGCCTCTTCTAAGGAAGGCGCTAGTGTCAGAGTGGTTTTTTTGTCACCTGCTCAGGAAACCATATCTTTGACATACAAACTAGAGTTTGAAACAACCAACAATGTGGCAAAATATGAAGCTCTTGTTTTAGGTTTAAGGGCTGCAAAAGAAATGGGAATTGAAGAGGTAGCAGTGTTAAGAGATGTAGAATTGATAGTCAAACACATTAGAAACACTTATCATTCCAAGCATCCTCAACTCAGGAGTTATATAAATGAGGTATGGGACCTAATCGACAGTTTCTTCTCAACATTCAACATTTCTTTTGTTCCAAGAGATAAGAACACAGTGGTTGATTCTCTGGCTACATCAGCAAGCAATTTCAAAGTGCCCCTACCACACAAAATCAGATATGATATAGAAGTAAAATAAAGGCCCTCCATACCTGACAATGTCAATCATTGGAAGGTGTTTGAGGATGATCTTGAGATCAAAAGATTCCTAGAGACCGTTGAAGAATTTTCAGCGTTGCATATTGATCAAGACCCTGTTTCTGAAGCAAAGCTTGATGATGGTGATTTTCTTAGTAAGATTGCAGAGCATGACATTATGTAGCTTCCAAGCAATCATATTCCAAAGGGACTGGTTCCTTTGGAAAGGATTTTTTATATAAATGATGTGGCAATAAAGGGAAAAAAATCAGATGATGATTCTTATACAACTGAGTGCAACATTGGCACCGACAATGAACCAAAGTTCGTCAAATTGTCAAGCAGCCTAACAAAGGAGCAGAGGGACGAATACGCTGAATTGTTGAGGGAATTTGCGTATGTTTTTGCTTGGACCTATGAAGACCTCAAAACTTATGAAACCTCTGTCATTGAGCATAAAATCCCATTGAAAAAGGAGGCAAAGCCATTTAGGCAGAAACTAAGACAGATCAATCCTATGTTGCTGCCTATCATGGAGAGAGAGGTAAAGAAGCTTCTAAATTCCTAGATCATCATGCCTTTGATATATTCAGAGTGGGTGGCCAACTTGGTCCCAGTGAGGAAGAAGAATGGGGAAATCAGACTCTGTGTTGATTTTAGGAACCTGAACAGGAGCTCAAAGAAGGACAATTACCCCCTACCAAAGATGGAACATATATTGTAGAGGGTAACATGAGCATCCAGGATTTCCATTATTGATGGCTTCTTTGGATAAAATCAAATCTCTTTTCTTCCCGAGGACAGAGAAAAGACAACGTTTACCACTCTGTGGGGCACATTCATGTATGTTAAATTCCCTTTGGATTGATGAATGCGGGGGCAACTTTTCAGCGAGCCATGGACATAGCTTTCATTGGGGAAAAGGATAAGTTTGTGGTCATCTATTTGGATGACATCATAGTCTTTTCCAAATCTGATAAACAACATTGTTGTCATCTGAGGAAGGTTTTTCTAAAATGAAAGAGGTTTGGCCTTTCATTGAATCCCAAAAAATCTTTGTTCGCCATGAAGGAGGGAAAGTTGTTGGGCCACATAGTATCAGCAGTAGGAGTCAAGATTGATCCTAGTAGAGTTGAAACAATCCAAGCCTTGTCAATCCTAATATCCAAAAAATAAGTTTAGTCTTTCCTTGGTAAAATTAATTTTTTAAGGAGGTTTGTTTCTAACTTTGCCGAGATGGTGAAGCTTATAACAACCATGTTGAGGAAAGGAAATGAAGTTAGGTGGACTTTTGAGTCTCAAAATTCCTTTGAGAAGATAAAGAAAGACTTGACTGAAGCTCCTATGCTTACCAGTCCCAACTACTCAAAGGATTTGCTTATTTTCTCCTTTTCTTCATATGACACAGTGGTTGTTGTTTTTCTACAGAAAAACGATGCTAGACTAGAGCAACCTATTGCCTTTTTTAGTAGAGCATTAAGGGGTGTTGAGGTCAGGTATGACATCATGGAGAGGTAGGCCTATTCCTTGGTGAAATCTCTCAAAGCTTTCAGAGTCTATGTCCTGCAGTAAAAAATCATTTCCTATGTCCCCTCAGCTGCTGTAAAGGACATTCTTATTCAACCTAACATAGATGGGAAAAGGAGTAAATGGATAGCCAAGATCCTTGAGTTTGATTTGGAGATAAACCCCACCAAATTGTTCAAAGGTCAAGGTTTATCCAAGTTGTTGGTTGAAGATAATTGCAAATATTTGGGGGTAAGTTTCATCAATGAATGCTCAGAAAGTCAGCGTGATCAACTGTTTGATGTAGACCCTCAAGCAGAACCTCCATTGGCATGATGTCCTTGGTACAAGGATGTCATATATTTTCTGCAAGAGTTGCAACCTCTTGATGTCCTACAAAGGAACAAGGCAAGAGCTCTAAAGATCAAAGCAGTCAAATAATACCTTTTTGATCGATTTTTATATTGGAAAGACCCCCTAGGCGTGATTTTAAAATGTATGAATCCACAAGAGGCCCAAAGGATCATTTTTTATTTTCATGATAGCCTATGTGGAGGGCACCACTTCTGGAATACCATAGCCTACAAAATTATTAGGTCTGGGCACTACTGGCCCACCTTATTCACTGATGTCTACAGAGAGATCAGAGCCTGCATCAAATGCCAAAGGTTTTTAGGAAAGCAACAGCTCAAATCTCTGCCATTAAAGCCTATGGTTGTTTCAGGACCTTTCTAGCAGTGGGGCCTAGAATTTATTGGGGAGATCCATCTTGTGTCCAGTGGACAACAAAGATGGATCTTGACTGCCATAGATTTCTTTACTAAGTGGATAGAATCTATCCCCACCAGGAGTGCTTCCTAGAAGGAAATCATTGGGTTCCTGGAGGACCTCATCACAAGATTTAGCTGACCAAGAAAGATTGTTACTGATAACGCAACATCTTTCAAAGCCAAACCATTAGTCAAATTCTATAGGCAATTTGGGATCAAATTGATTCACTCCATCCCATACTATCCCCAGGGATATGGTTTAGTAGAGTCCTCCAACAAAATCCAGATAAGGATCATCAAAAGACTGTTAGAGGACAACAAAAAGGCCTGGGATTCAAAGCTGAAATTCGCTCTGTGGGATGATTGAGTGGCCACAAAGAGATCCATAGGCATCTCCCCTTTCCAATTGGTTTATGGGATAAAAGTTGTTTTTCCTTCTCAGCTAGCCGTGCCTGTATCAAAATTCCTCCAGGATTATTAAGGAGAGCCTGCTGACATGATTAGAAGAATTCATCAGCTAATAGAAATCTAGTAGGCCATAGAGCAGGTGATGAACAAAGTTCAGGACCATCAGCAGAAGATCAAGCATGCCTTTGATAGGAAGGCCAAGAAGGAAGATTTCCAGCTGGGAGATTTGGTACTAAAATGGGATGGTCCCAACCAAGACAAGGGAAAGCATGGAAAATTTGAAGCCCTATGGATCAGACCCTTCAAAATCTCTGAAGTATTTTCAAATAATGCCTACAGGTTGCAGGATTTGGAAGGTGAAGAAGTTTTCAATGGCCCTGTGAATGGACATTTCCTGAAGAAATGTTTCTCTTGAGCCACACATGGCTCTTCTGTGTTTGTAAATATTGTTTTTCTTTTTATCTTTAAGTTTTAATAATTAATCCATATCCCAACAACAATGCACGCAAGCTATGAAAGAGTTCTCGGTAGCCCATAGGGGGCGTGTCGTCCCCCATGGAACCTAATGTTAGCACATAATCATGTATGGGGCATTTTCCTAAAAGAAACGTCCCCTTGGGCAAAAAGAAGTTTAGGAGGTGGGCTAAAAACCCATTTATCCCAAATTTTTTAGGCAGGTGCATTATTTTAATGAACACATAGATCTGGATGGCCAAGATCTATGTGCCCAGATCTGCGGCCGAAGTTCCATTCTAGAGCCCCTTTGTTTTTCTACCTTTAAAGGGAGGGGGGGGGTTCCGAAATTGGGCATGCATATCTCAATGATCAAGATTGGGGTGCCTAGATCTATGGTGCACAAATGATTTTGGACCCCCTTTGTCATTCTTCCATTAATAGAGGGGGGGGTGGTTGGAATGGGGTGGTTTTGTTGGGGGCCTCCTCCTATCACGTCATCTGTTGTGTCGTCTACCCCCCATCTGGTAAACCATTTCCTGCCTCCTCTTGCCGCTGACCGCCTGCCTCTCCCCCTACCATCTGTTCTCCACTCATCCTCGTGGCATGGCCCTTTCCCTTTTGCTCCCTCTTGTATTTCAAAATCTATCCCTCTCCCTTCTACGTCATCCCGCCATAAGCGATGTGTCCTCCCTCGACCAATCATATCCTGCCACCTCCTTTGCCACTTCGCTTCCCACTTCCACACCGAGCATGTCAAATCATCCCTACCTAACCTTTGTCCATGCATCGCTTCCCATCATGTGTCCCATTCATCGCACCTACCTACAAGTATTTCCAAGCAGTCCGTTGGAGGATCCAAGTGGCACCGTGAGAAGACCTCCACGTCTCGAAAGGTAGAGTTGACCAGGGTTGTTCCCGATCCCAAGGAGGCAGTTATTAAAAGTTGTTGGTGGTGGTTAGACATCGTCTCCACCATAAATGGAAAGTCCAGCAAAGGATTAAAGGCTTGTCAATTTGTTCGCAGGGTTGCCAGAAGTCTGATTGCATCTGACATAAGTGCACGATCGTTTAGAAGACTGCATGCGCAGACTGCCAGTAGACATGCAGACACAATGTTTTCAAGGCAGTGTCCTATTTTCGTTGCTGTTGTTTTTCTTTGAGTAAATGTAGGCAATTTTTCCATTGTTGAAAATGTTGATGGTTGAGCTAGGCTCCCGATTGTAAAGTTATGATGAAGCATTGGTTTCTCTGGTTATGTATTGGCACTTGAGACTTATTGTCTAATGAATGTCAGCCTCTTTCCATCTCTCTGTTAACACTGTGTTAGAACAGCTCGGAATTGGAGGATCCAGTTGAGTTGCGCTGTTATAGGATGATGTATGTTTGATCAATGTGATAGTTGCACCATTTCTAATCAGTTCTTGTATTTTCTCAGCGCTGAATGACTTGGAATTGGAAGATCCAGTCAAGTCACCTTTCAGTTCCCTAAAACTCTAAACCAAGAGGATCTTGTCTTCTAATTTTTTCCTCCTCAAGCTGTTGGAAGGTCTGATGCCCAGAGAAGTCTTGTTCACTTCTCCTACCAAGTCTTCCCTCTGCTCATTTTATACTCAACCTACTGATGGAAGTTAGATCAAGACCTCGCCTATTCTTGCATGCCAGGCCTATTTTCCTGAGGGAAAGCGATATCTTCCTGGGTCTCTATCCATTCAACCACCCGCATTAAATTATTCGTGACATAAAACTAATGGGCATTCAGCTCTGCTCCTACCGCAATCTGGGAGTGACTTCTGACGCTAACAATATCCACTTGGTAGATATCACATCTTTGTTCTTTAGTTCGCGAACTACTTCCCATACATCATTCTTCATAATGGACTAGTATTCTTCTATCATAGAGCCCATCCATTCTTTCTTCTAAATGACTTCCTCAAAGAAAGTAGGTTCATTTTCTATGAGATCACACATCAAGGCCATATAGTTGGAGAATGGCTTAGGTTTCTTGCTTTGTCTCATGGTTCCTTCTGGGGAACCATACTTCTCTGCATATTGAATAAGTTCTTTCACCCAAGATGGCTTTCTCTTATGAGAGATCGTCATACGGGGAGGTTCTTGAGATTCTATCATATCACGATCTTCTGAAATATCCTCATCAGAGGTAACTGCAACTTCCTTTATGGGTTTTGCAACTATGGGAGCTACAGGTTCTTCTTCATATACTTATTCAAGCTGTCATTTCCTTGATCTTTTGAGTGTTTCATCTTGATCAAAGGTTACTTCTTTGCTGATGTCAATATGATGGTATCCTGGTATGTAAATTTTGAAGTCTTTAGAGACCTCACAGTATCCAACAAATATTCCCTTCTTTCCTAAAGAATCCAACTTAGTTCTATTTTCTTTCAGAATGTGTACAAATACTAGACAACCAAATATTTTGAGATGGCTTACTTCTGGCTTCTTTCCGGTGAACATTTCTTCGAGAGTTTTGAATCCAAGTGCACTATGGGATAATTTGTTTTGGACATATACTATTTTTCTTGGTTCTTCAGCCCATAAGTGCACTGGAAGATCTTGATCATGAATCATAGTCTTTACTGCTTCCTTAATCGTTCTATTCTTTCTTTCTGCTACACTGTTTTGTTGAGGATTATAGGGAGTGTTGAGCTCTCTCTTAATCCTGACATCTCTACAAAATCTTCCAAATTCATTTGAAGTGTATTCTCCTCCATCATCTGACATGAGTATCTTGATTTTCCTTTCAGAGAGGTTTTGTACCAAGGCTTTGAATTCCTTGAAATTTCCAAGTACTTCATCTTTTGACTTCAAGAAATAAACCCAAGTCTTACGAGAGTAATCATCAATAAAAGATACATAGTATACATACCCGCTTAGAGAGGTTGATGGCATTGGACCGCATCAATATGAGTGGACAAGTTCCAAGATTCCTTCTACTTTACCGTCTCTCTTTGGAAAAGGGTTATTTATGTTCTTTCCTTGTGCACATCCCTTGCATACACCTTCATGATCAACCTTTAATTATGGTAAACCTGTAACTGTCGTGCTTACATATGGTAAGGCTTTGTAGTTGATGTGATCTAGTCTTCTATGCCAAAGTTCACAAAGAATTTTAGTAGAGTGAGTCAAGACTACATCTGAGTGACCTTTTAACTTGTACAAACCACCTTCTTTTGTTCCAATAACAACTTCATCTTCTATAGTTTTTCCTTTAGACCACATAAGAACTTCACCATCTATGAATGCAACCCTAAATCCTTTCTTATCTAGGGATGAAATAGAAAGTAAGTTATTTTCCAAACCTGGTACATAGAGTACATCCTTCATTCAAGTTGTCTCCAATTGCCTCTAATTGTTCCTTGAATTGAGAAGCCCTAGAGAAATAGTCTTGAATTGTTTCTCCTTTTTGCATCTTTGGATTCTTGAGTTGGGTTCTCAAGTTTGTCTTCTGGTTGATGTTCTTTCCTTCATACATTCTGGTTAGGGCATCAAACATATCCTTTGGAGTATTCTTAGAATACACTTGAGGGATCAAGTGGTCTTTAATGGAATATGCAATTATTCTTTTAGCCTTAATCATATACTTCTTGTAATTATCTTTGGCTGCATTTTCTTCGGTTTCCAGTACCTTTTCTTTTATGAATTTTGCAAGGTCATTCTCTTCAAGAATGAGTCCAATTTTGTACTTCCAGGAACGAAAATTTTCCACACCTTCTAGCTTGTCAACAAGCTTGGTGCTTGCATACATCTTGCCCTAGAGCTAAGAAAAATGACCAGAAAATGAAAGTGCTCAAAAATTGAAACTGAGATTACTAGGAGATGCGTTGGGCTGAGGCAAGTTTACTGCAGCTGACTGTTTCAGAAAATTCCAAGTTTTACCCCTTGAAACTTGACTTGCGCAATTCTCGACTGGTACTTCTGGTACTGGTTATGGTCTTCTGGTACTAATCAAAACTAGGGTTTGAATTTTTAGAGAATCTGGCCATTGAAAGAGTTCGCTCAAGCTGCCAAAAGATGCGCTATGACAGGGTGCACTTCCCAAGATGGTTTTTGGTCAAACATTCCTCTTTAGTAAAAAGCAATAATTTTCTTGTACAACAATAGTGACATCTATATACCCAGTGATAGATGCTCTATTCATTCAAGATCTGATACGATGTTAAGTTTTTACTATTGTTATTAGGTTATTTCCAAATTACATGAGAATTCAATGCATTTCCAAAACATCATAAAGAGGATCAAACCCAATCACAAGGTATGCAACATTTTATCTTGGGAAACCCTCATGGGGGAGAAAACCCAGCAAAAAATTCCTCAATAATAGATTTCCAATACAATGCCAAGACTAAGACCAAAACACCAAAGATAGACCAAGACTGACCATGCGCCTCTCTTCTCCTTCCTCCGGCAACTGGAACTGCCTTCAAGATATGCGCACTAGATGAGTAAGTGAGTGTGCTCAAATGAGGCACCATTCTCACATATAAATACAAGTTCAGGAGGCACTAGGGTTATGTCTCTTCACTTGGTGGGGCCGACTTCTCCTAGAAGTGTTTAAAACCACTTTATAATTACTAGGGGCCGAATTTACAAATACCACTATACAAATGCAGTTTGATCAATCCAAAAAAGGGGATTTGATCTTATACAAGACCTGACTTGATCAATCCATAAAAGGGGATTTGATCTATAAAATAATAACTCAAATATATTTAGAATATTCTTCGAAGTTACAATATTTCAATGGATAGTAGAATCATTCAAGATTATTTTGATTGCTTGATTTTACTCTCTTTAATATTATGAGTCTATTATTTTTCATACTTTTTCGGATGGATTAACTTGTTATTGAGATCTCATGTGTTGGAAGGATTTTGTTTGATTGGAATTGGGGAGTGCACACCCCATTTGTGAAGCATTTTTCTTGCAGGTTATCCATCCTCCAAGAAGTGGAAGGAATTTCCTATCGTATCCTCTACATGCTTGAAGGATTTAAGTGGACAAATTCCCTCTACATAAACACTAAAAGGACTCCATAGCCCAAAAGAACTTCCACCTTGGAGGCATAGTTTCTCTCTCTTTCTCACAAAGATTCTAAATTTTAATTTGGTTACTTGGTTGTGTGCAAGTATTTAAATCTAAATTGTTGAATTTTCTCTATGCTTATCTCATGCACATGTAGTTTATTTCATTTAGCATTTACTTGAACCATAAACAATGCAAAAATACCATACACAAGTGCTGCAATAACCAAGATCACAAGAAGAATAACCATGCACAAGAACACAAGAAGTATCTTAGGAAAACCCTTCTCAAGCAAAGGAAAAACCCTACAATCCTTTGCTATATCTCAAGAGAATATCCCCCACACCATATACCTAGCACACAAGAGGGTGCTTAATTTTACTCCCTTTAATATTATGAGATCATTGATTTTCATACTTTTTCAAATGGATTAACTTGTTATTGAGATCTCATGTGTAGGAAGGATTTTTTTTATTGGAATTGGGGAGTGCACACCTCGTTTGTGAAGTTTTTTTCTTGCAGGTTATCCATCCTCCACGAAGTGGAAGGAGTTGCCTAGTGTATCCTCTACATGCTTGAAGGATTTAAGTGGAAAAATTCCCTCTGCATAAACACTAAAAAGACTCCATAGCCCAAAAGAAGTTCCACCTTGCAGGCATAATTTCTCTCTCTCTTTCTCACAAAGATTCTACATTTTATTTTGGTTACTTGGTTGTGTGCAAGTATTTAGATCTAAATTGTTGAATTTTCTCTATGCTTATCTCATGCACATGTAGTTTATTTCATTTAGCATGTACTTGAACCATAAACAATGCAATAATACCATACACAAGTGTTGCAATAACCAAGATCATAAGAAGAATAACCATGCACAAGAACACAAGAAGTATCTTGGGAAAACCCTTCTCAAACAAGGAAAAACCCCAGCAATCCTTTGTTATATTCTCAAGATAATATCCCCCACACCATATACCTAGCACACAAGAGGGTGCTTACCAAAACCTAGAACCTAGCGCCCAAGAGAGGTGCACACTTCAACCGTACATGGACTTGCTGAAATTCTGAGTTGACAAGTGAGAGTGTGTAATCCTCACTGGGGATTCACCTTTATTTATACAAAAACTGACACAAAAAAGGGTGTGTCTATTGGCACAATAGGTTCAACCTCAATAACTCAATAATATAATTAATCATTACAAAATATTAATTATCTTACATATGGTGGGGCCGACTTGTACCTTTTACATCACAAATTATGGTTACAAGTAAATATTACTCTCAGATAATATAGAAAGGATCTCACACGTCCACTAGGGCTAAACCATTAGGGACATGTCCACCTGTGCTTAGCCACAGGGATGTCCTACTCAACAGATCAACCAACTGAGTCCACAAGAGTACCATCTCAAGCTGACTCAACTAAGTCCATAGGAGTACAAGGCATGAGACCTTCTCAAGATGATTCAACTCAGTCCATAGGAGTACAAAGCAGGAGACCATATTAATTCATCTCAACTCAGTCCAGAGGAGCAGAACCTTCGAATTATAAAGTAGTCTGCCCATCCTAATTCGATCTTCTGCGGAATTGGGATTTTATAGAGTTCTTGGAAAGAACTTGATGCATTTCGAATCCCATGATAGATTCTACTTTGAGCCCCACTTGTAGTGGAAGTAATATTCTTTGGCATATCGGTTATTTGTTTTTGTTGATACATTGATTAGCTGAAGTATCGACTTTTGTGATTAGGATGTCGATAAGGCATCCTTGCAACTTGATCTTTACTTCGTATACTTATATATTTTTATTGATTAACTTTTGGAATTGAGTCTTCTTCATACTCCTGGATTGTTTCTACTTTGACATTTGAATACCTCTTTACATGATTTGTAAGGTTGACTAGGTCTGTATTGATTCCTTTATCCAGAATTGAGATTTTTACGTCTAAAGACTTCTCTAGGCCATAGGTTCAATCATTGTCTCTTTATCGACTATTGATGTTTTGTGAGCTATCTCTTCTTGTAAAGACTTCTTATCATGCTTAAATCTTTTAATTTGTGTTAGTAAATCCTGATTATGTTGTTTTAATCGTAAAATTTCTTCTTTATCTTCTGACTTGACTTCTTTATCTTTTGATTCTAGATTATTCTTTCTTTCATCCTTTAAGATTTTAATTTGTTCTAGTAAATTTTGACTAAGGTTCCTTAGCTTGAAGCTTCCTTCCTTTTCTTCGGTTAATTTCTCTTTGAGACCTTTATTTTCTTGTTCCAATTTTTTAAAACATCGCTTCTTCTCCTTGGACTTGATGATTTTTGCAAGAAGTTTTTTATTATGATTTCTTAGGCAAGAAATCTATTCGTCCTTTTCAATGATGATCTTGTCACATTATTTCTGTCGATCTTGCAACTTTTGTATTGTCTTCTGGTTATCTTGAAGAATCACTTTTGATATGTCCTTCAGGTCTTCTAATGATGGAGCTTCTGAAATTGACTTCATCGTAACGTCCTGTAATATGATTTTCTTCTTATTATAAGAAAATGTCAAAAGATTTCTCCTTGTGTTGAAAATAAAAGTACCCAATGTATCTACCCAAGTTGACCCTAGAATTATATCAACATTGTCTTGATACATTGATACCACATTGAGTTGAGCTATGAATTTGTAATCACCAATAGATAGTTGTAGGTTTTTAATTTCATACTTCTCATTGGAAATACACGTGTAGTTTTCAATTATATTTTTTTCTAAAACCACTAACTGGTTCACCAGGTCAACATTAATGTGATTTTTCCTAGCGTTCGGGCAAATAGCAATGTTGATATTCTTTCCTTGAATAATCCCATTAACTTCTAATAAGGCATCCACATATGTTTTTATAAGTATGAGGGAATCTTCCTTGTTTTTCCTTACTATAATCCATTTTGCTCATTTTACTTTCATTGATAACTTACAATAATCAATTTCTTAAATAACCATTAAATTGATACTATCAATCACCTTTTGTACTGCTTGATATATTAACTCCTTATATAATATAATATAAGAATTATCACTTATTTGAAATGTAACCCTTTTTAGTAACTTTTTATCCCAATCGTCCTAATAATAATAAATCCCTAAAAGTGAACTTAAAATATAATAATATATCTTCTTTTAACTTTTTCTTTATCCTTTACGTCTTATATCTTCTTATAATAGGTTACTTGATAACTCACTTTATTTTACCACCATATTTTTTTTAATGCACTTTTTGGTCTGAATTGAAATTATTTTAATACTTTGAAAGGTTACCAAGACATAGTTTCACCTTCCACACAAGTGAAGTTTAACCCACTTATTGACCTTCTCAGTTATTCGACTAAGTATGGGCCTAACTAATTGATAACTAAAAACTCTTCCAACGACATAATCATTTTTTTTTATGGTAAGCTCGAGTTTCCTTCAAACATAGCGATTCTCATTGCAAGCGATGTTCCCACTAGATTAGATTTCGTTTCTGTGATTATGATGTGTGAATAATTATGGTGTCTAGAGACACGTCATCCAACAGAATTGATTCGATCTATAATCTTAGTGAATTTTTCCCTGTGTTTTCCTAAATCTTTGTGACTATCGTGACTATTATTAGTTGGTTGTTTATTTTGCAGCAAAAATTATTTTCCACGGGCATGAAAACAATGAATTTTTTTTTTCCATGATGGCGGCTATTTGGCAACTTGTTCTTCACTCATAATGCAATCCTTTGGAATCCGAATGAGACAATTCGAGCTCTACTACATGGGTTGTTAATCGTTATGTCTTACCCGTTCACAACTTCAAATGGCGGCTTGATGAAAATTGAATATTTCTTCTCTAGTGGCAGATTATGTGGCCTGATCGGCTTAATTCGTATTCTTAGGTCAATGTACGGCTTGTAATCAGGTGCTAATGGCTTTGTGGTGTGGACCAGATTTACAAATGGTATCAGAGCCATGACCTTCTTTTTAACCCGGGTATGATATCAGACTCGCTTAGATCTGATAAAGCTATTCGCTCTATATTTTCTCTGTGTGTTTTCTGTATATAAAGCCTTTGTGAGATCCTTAAGGAATTCAGTGCCGTATCAAGAGTCTCGAGCTATTTAAAGGCACAGTTCCACTCTTGCGACACATCTGAAGCCGTATCAGTAGTCTCGGACTGTTTAAAGGCACAGTTTCCACTACTGCAACTTCCTGAAAGGTTTACTAGTTTCTGCCTGAGCAGTCGGCCAGGAGCCTGTCTAATCTTCTTTCGAGAGGACATAAGACTAAAAGCCCTACTTTTCTGTGAAGAAATAGTAATATCTACCATAATGGATTCTTCTTCATCTGTCAGATCTGTATATAATACTGTAGACTCTTCTGTATCTACTTCTGAAAATGATTTCTGCCTTATGATCCATTATATGCCCTCAATAGAATCATTGGATCCTAGAATCAAAGATATTTACAAAGGAATGAGACCACCTGGCACCCCAAAATATGGGTTAGGATATATTGAACAATGTGAAACAGTCATCCCTGACTGTAGATTTACTAATCCTTTGCCCAGTGACATCCAAAGACCTTCTGTAGATGAAATACATAAATTTCATACAATTATGAAAGGATGCCAAAAGGGATCTATTCCTGAAGAATG
>ML815348.1:119833-132655 GCA_009831015.1 Picea engelmannii
GAGATGGGAAGAAACTCCAGCATATCATTTCTTTCAAATTAATAAATGAGAACTATCCAGGATTGGCCCAATAGAGATCCAGAGGAAAAGTTATTTGGTATAACTTATCATCAGTATAAATCAACGTGGTTTAATGTCTGTCTCTGGACAGATCGATATAAATACTACTACTGTATGATAAAGTTTGCTATTACTTTTTTCTTTGAAGATGAGCCAGAATGGTTAATGGAATGGTGGAATAAATATGGATTAAATCCAATTAATATCCATCCTCGAGTTTCAGAAACTGCCAGAATGTTTCTTTTTCCAGACAAAAGATTGGACACAATTGGAGATTTGTTTTCAAATGAACAATATAAGACTCTCTTTATAAGAGAAAGACATCCATGGGTAATCCGAACCAAATTCATACTCCATCAAGATGAAGAAAGCAATGAATATCCCAAATTATTCAGAGAAATCTATACTCAACACTGGGATCCTTACAACTTCAGGCATTTCCATGATTCTCCAATTGACTAATGGTTTCCGTGGGTTTACCTATCAAACTCCACTGTGTAAACTCATGTCTAAATGGACGACAGTGGTGCCATTCGGGTTCCGTGGGTTGCCGTCATTAAAATCCACTTTGTACTTAGTATGATCATTTCAAAATAAAAGAGAATCCTGGAAACTCGGAGCACTTCTCCGACTTTTGGTGTGGTTTGACCCACATTTTCGAGAAACTCTACTATTCAGCATGTGATACTTAGTCCTCTGGTCAGGGAATCTTGCATGATTACCCTGTCAGATCTACTATTTTAGTTTTATTTCGGTGAATATGAAATAAAGATATGATTTGGTCGAAGATTCCTATGCGAAAATATCCACCAAATCCTAAAAGTAAGATTTGATGGCCAACATGTGGACCACAAGTCTCTAGCTTCATGATGACTCCTTCGAAATCTTGTATAAAAGAAGGATTGAGGGTCATTATTTGGCATTAGCATTTTGAGAGTTAGGAGTTCGAGTCTCTAAGCTTCCCTCCTGTCTGAAGCTTCGTGTCTTTCGAAGTCTGTAAGTCGAGCGAAGAGCATCCTGCTCTGAATCTGTAATCTGTGCATCTGACACACAGTTTGTAATACCCGAGTTATTTACTCTGATGAATATAATATCAAAGTCTTCCGCATGTGTTTAAATCTCTGAAGCTTATTTATTGTCTCTCTATTATGCGCACATTGTGATCTCATTTGTTTTCCCATAATTGCATCCGTTGTTCCCTGGTACTGCCGATAGAGTTCGCTCATCCAGCTAGTAAGGTTCGCTGGTAGTCTGGCGTAAATCACTTGCCGAGCACTAGTAGTAAGTCCCACTAAGGCATGGAGGTTGCTTAAGGGCAGTTGTAGGTGCAGAGACTTGCGTAAAGCTGGCTATAGGGTTCAAATAGAGCTGCAACAGCCTGATGGACTTCGGGTGGTGAGATTCAAGTAATTGGTAGAGTGAAGCAGTTAACCCGACGACATTGGTTCTGACGGAAGTAGAAGAAACTGGAAGACCAGATGATTAGAGGAGATTGCGCATGAGACAAGAGTTTTAAGTCAAGCTTCATACTCTGATAGAGGAGGCCTCTGACAAAGCTGTTCATGTGGACCAGCTTTTGGCAACCCACGGAACCCGAATGGCACCACTGTCGGCCATTAAGACATGAGTTTACACAGTGGATTTTGATTATGTAAACCCATGGAAACCAATTTTTAATCATTTTCAATAAAACTAGTAAATCTTTCAGGATAATGTAAAATATCCCATCCTTTTGTATAGATTCTTCTAGTTATAAAAGGCCGTTCATTTATTATTTGAAGAATAGTTCTTGATTTGATTTCCCACTGAAAATGATTTAGAATGAAGAGCCACAAGATTTCTCCATCATTTGGAGCTTGTTGAAAAAGATCTTGGACAATAGAGAGAGGTGTGAATGATCTTAAAATATCAGGATCTATTGTTCCTCTGTTTAGACCGAAATCTTTCCACCATTCTGTGATCCAAATAGGAGGCCTACCTACAGTTGCAGAATTTACACTTCCAAATTTGACTAATATGATACAGTCTTCTTATTTGGAAAATTCCCACCATAGATTTCTATATTCATGATAGTTTAGACTGGTCTCTGGAAAAATGATGTCAGGATTTCTTTCAGGCCAGTGAGATAATAATCGAGGTCTATTCAGGAAAAAATACTTTTGGTTATTATCTTTCTCATCTCTTATATCCCATATCTGAACTATATCATGAAAAAGATCAGTTAGAACATTTTGTGCTTGGACTGCTTTTTCATTTATTTAAGTGACTATAGGGTCCAAAACATTTGATGTTCTTCTTCCTCTTACCTCAGGAACTAAACTTGAATATGGAACCTAAGTTGTTTGAGAAAGAATTTCAGTACTTCTCAATTCCCATCTTGGTATCCAATTTTCTGAATAAGATTCCCAACTTAAGGTTTCAGGAATCTCCACTGTTCTTTCTATACCATTTCTAAGTTGTACTGAGATCAGGAGACAGAGATTTTGTAAACGCTCTCTACTTAAGAAATCTGGAATGGAATTATTCACACCTTTGATATGTTCTATTGAAAAGTCAAAATTACTAAAAAGAGCTTGCCATCTAGCAAATTTAGAGTCTCTAGGATTTTTTAGCTCTTTATTAAGGACTTTATTCATTGCTGCAACATCAGTCCTTAGAAGAAATTTCTTATAGATCAAATAAATCTCAAATTTATGTATAGCATTTAGAGTAGGTTTAATTTCTTTTTCTAGGGCAGAATAATTCTTTTCTGCTGCTTTCCATAAAACATAAGCGAATTGAATGACCTCTTCTTTTCCCTTATCTCTGACTTGTTTTAATACTTCTCCCCAGCCAATATTGCTTGCATCAGTTTCTACTATCTTTGGAAGATCATCATCAGAGATGTGCAATATAGGAAGGCTCTTGGTATTTTCTTTGATATTTTTTATAGCTTGAGTGTGAGCCTCTGTCCAAGGACTAGGATCTTTTTTCAACCTGTCATTGAGAAGTTTTCTATCTTGTGCACATTTTTTATAAAAATGGCTAACGTAATTTAAACTTCCCAAAAATCTTTGAAGCTGTGTTTTATCAAGGATTTTGTCTGGAAATTTATCTACAAATTCAACAGCATGAGTTTGCAAAGTAATTTTTCCATTGTCAATAGTATGTCCAAGAAACTTTATTTGAGTCTGAAATAACTCAATCTTCTTTTTTGATAGAACTAGACCAGCTTCCTTAATAACCTGCAAGAGCTTCTTCAAATGTTTGAAATGTTGATTTATGGAAGAAGAGAATACCAAAATATCATCAATATACACAATGAGCCAATCAAAGTATGGCTTAAGAGTATCATCCATAACCCTTTGGAACTTTGAAGGAGCATTCTTTAATCCGAAGGGCATCACATTCCATTCATAGTGTCCACCAGGGACATTGAAAGCAGCTTTAAATTTGTCTTTTTCATTAATAGCCACCTGCTAGAATCCAGATTTTAGATCAAACTTTGAAAAAATCTTTGCGCTTGCAATTCTGGTAACAAGACTGCTTTTATTTGGAATAGGATATGTGTCACCTGCTAAAACTTTGTTAAGGGGTTTGTAATTCACTACTAGTCTAGGGACTCCTCTAATTTTCTCTGAATGTTTATTTACATAGAACCCATAGCAGTTCCATGGACTAGTAGATTTTCTAATTAGTTCCTTCTTGAGTAAACCCTCAATTTCTTCTGCGCACAGCTTTTGATACTTAGCATTCATTGGTATAGCTCTACTCTTGCATGGCTTACCTTGATAATCTTCTTTATAAGGGAGGAAGACTTCATGCCTTTTCTGTTTCCAAAAGGCAGTAGGACTCTCTGAACAAACTGATTTTACAAATTCTTCTTTCAATAAGAGAATCTTTTCTTGGATACCTGGGATTTTCAATTGATCTTTGATTCTTATCTCAGTCTGAAAGTCTTTTAGTTCTCTAATCTTTTCAATTTTTCTGAGATTTAGCTGTACAAAATTTGAAATCCTTGGGGTGGATACAAATGGAAGTTTGATGATTTTATCATTCTGGATTGTAATAAAGTATCCTGGTTCTTCTGGAGTTACCATGGTTGAGCCATGGGGTGAAACAACTGCAAGAAAAGGAGTACCAAGGATTCATGCCACATGAATATCTGCTAAAAGAAATTTTAGTTTAAGCCAGAAATCTTGAAAACAGAGAATAGCTTCTGGGATCTGAAAAGATATATCATTTGGGATATTTCCCAATCCCACAACCATAGCCTGGGTTTTTTCCCAAAGATATATAGGAATAGCATGCTTATTTAGAATATTCAGATCTGATCCAGTATCAATCAATGTCTTCAGCTTAAAATGTAGGTCTTGGATTTTTAGTTCAATCAAGAGATGATATTTTTGATGTTTGACTTGAAGACTTTCATCCTTTTCTTCTTTCTTTTGTTTTAGAGAATATGTCATAGATTTCTTGATTTTGCTGATTTCTCTTCCTAAATTAGAGATAGAAAGAGTTTGGACATGATAACACATAGGGATAGACTTCCGAGGGACTAAATCCTATGACCAGTCTTGATGTTTTCTCTTATTCCATTCATAAAAATATATATACATATTTTCCTTTTCCATGAAGTTTTTCCATTTTTGGGATAGTCCAATCGTTTCTTCATTTGAAGTCTTTCTAGCAAATTCTCTTGCTTCTAGATGAGAAAATAAATCCCAATTTAGCATCTCCTTCATCCATTCTGATTTGAAAAAATCTTTTTTGCACCCTTTAGAAAGAGACAAGAATTTCTTGATTTCTGGAACAGATGGTCTTCTTGTATCACTAGGGATATATTCTTCCTTTCTTGATTTTATTTCTGTACAAAGGTTATCTTGGATAACCAGGACATGGGAGTCATGAGGTAAAGGAATATCAGAACATTGAGGATGAGGACATTGATCCTTGGCAGTAGAATTTGGTGGAGGTAGATTTGTCCTTGGATTATGATTTTCATGCTCAAATTGAACTCTTTCATTTTATTCAAATGCAGAAAGGGTGCACAAGGTGATTAATTCTCCACAATCAAAACATTTTACTGCAAAAGGAATTTTTCCTACTTGGTTTGCTAAGGATTGTAGTGAAGCATGTAAAAAAACGAGATGAAGAGGGGAAATTAGGAGTAGGCTTTGTACAAGAAGGAGATCTGGAAAGATTTCTTTGGGGAAAAGAAATAACTGCAGAGTTGGAGGTTTCTTTAATTTGGGCAGAGGTGATTGATCTTGGTATAGGTGGCCTTGGAGTATCAATAACCCAATCAGTCGGGAGTGAAAGGTTTTCCCATTTTATAGTACAATGTTCCATCTTTTGATTTAATGGGTCTGTGATGACCAATGTACTAGACTGAGAGTCTTTGCTAGGAGTATGCAAGACAACAGGAAACATAGTGTTGGTATGCCTAAAACATCCCCTAGCCTGGATAGCTATATTTGTTCTAGTAGGGCACATATCAAATCCAGTTGTTCTGATCTGTAATTTTAATATATTTGCACTATTTTCATCAAAGGTCCATACAAAAAAGTTTGGATAACAGTCAAAATATATAGGTCCATTAGAAAGAGGRGAAACTATTCCTCCTATTAGGGAATCAACGAATTTGTTGTGCGTTAAATCTCTTACTGTGCACAACACATAGGCATTTATTCCCTTATGGAMTAAAGGATTTATTCCAATTCGGATACATCCAAAATGAAGGAAGTTTGTYCCATGCCTTTTRGCTTCTTTTTGGACTTCTTTTRGATTGATGAGTGAAATTGTTTGAMWGATATCACTGTTYTGTTGAATCCGGCTTAYAGATTCTTTTACAATGACTYTGGTCAYTGCTTTGAGATGAAACATATTTAGGTCTTGATATACTTTKCTTGGAGAAATAGGAGGTAGTTTCCATGCAGCTTAAGKATTTGTCTCAACTTCTTCTATGCTTGCATGATTTATGCTTTGAGTTCTATTGAATGAAAACATTGACTCTAAACTATTTACAGAGTTAGATCCAGAGGTACTTGCTTCTTCAGCATCTCTAAMTTCTCTAAAAGATACTGACCTGGAATCCATTATAGTAGATATTACTATTTCTGCACAGAAAAGTAGGGCGTTTAGTCTTATGTCTTCTCGAAAGAAGATTAGACAGTCTCCTTGCCGACTGCTCAGGAAAAAACTAGCAAACCTTTCAGGAAGTCATAGTAGTGGAAACTGTGCCTTTAAACAGCCCGAGACTACTGATACAGCTTCAGATGTGTCGCAAGAGTGGAACTGTGCCTGTAAAAAGCCCGAGACTCTTGATACGGCACTGGATTCCTTAAGGAACTCACAAAGGGTTTATACATAGAAAACATATAGAGAAAATACAGAGTGAATAGCTTTATCAGATCTAAGAGAGTCTGATATCATACCGGGGTTGAAAAGAAGGTCATGGCTTTGATACCATTTGTGATATCATACAAATGGTATCAGAGCCATGACCTTCTTTTCAACCCGGGTATGATATCAGACTCTTTTAGATCTGATAAAGCTATTCGCTATGTATTTTCTATATGTGTTTTCTGTATATAAAGCCTTTGTGAGTTCCTTAAGGAATCCAGTGCCGTATCAAGAGTCTTGGGATGTTTAAAGGAACAGTTCCACTCTTGTGACACATCTGAAGTCGTATCAGTAGTCTCGAGCTGTTTAAAGGCATAGTTTCCACTACTGCGACTTCCTGAAAGGTTTGCTAGTTTTTGCCTGAGCAATCGGCCAGGAGCCTGTCTAATCTTCTTTCAAAAAGAAATAAGACTAAACGCCCTACTTTTCTGTGAAGAAATAGTAATATCTACTATACTGGATTCCAGGTTAGTATCTTTTAGAGAATTTAGAGATGCTGAAGAAGCAAGTACCTCTGGATCTGACTCTGTAAATAGTTTAGAGTCAATGTTTTCATTCAATAGAACTCAAAGCATAAATCATGCAAGCATAGAAGAAGTTGAGACAAATCCTCAAGCTGCATGGAAACTACCTCCTATTTCTCCAAGTAGAGTATATCAAGACCTAAATATGTTTCATCTCAAAGCAGTGACCAGAGTCATTGTAAAAGTATCTGTAAGCCGAATTCAACAGAACAGTTATATCAGTCAAACAATTTCACTCATCAATCCAAAAGAAGTCCAAAAAGAAGCTAAAACGCATGGGACAAACTTCCTTCATTTTGGATGTATCCGAATTGGAATAAATCCTCTAGCCCATAAGGGAATAAATTCCTATGTGTTGTGCACAGTAAGAGATTTAATGCACAACAGATTCACTGATTCCCTAATAGGAGGAATAGTTGCCCCTCTTTCTAATGGACCTGTATATTTTGACTATTATCCAAACTTTTTTGTATGGACCTTTGATGAAAATATTGCAAATATATTAAAATTATAGATCAGAACAACTGGATTTGATATGTGCCCTACTAGACCAAATATAGTTATCCAGGCTAGGGGATGTTTTAGGCATACCAACACTATTTTTCCCGTTGTCTTGCAAACTCCTAGCAAAGACTCTCAGTCTAGTACATTGGTCATCACAGACCCATTAAATCAAAATATGGAACATTGTACTATAAAATGGGAAAACCTTTCATTCCCGATTGATTGGGTTATTGATACTCCAAGGGCACCTATACCAAGATCAATCACCTTTGCCCAAATTAAAGAAACCTCTAACTTTGCAGTTATTTCTTTTCCCCAAAGAAATCTTTCCAGATCTCCGTCTTGTACAAAGCCTACTCCTAATTTCCCCTCTTCATCTCTTTGTTTACATGCTTCACTACAATCCTTAGCAAACCAAGTAGGAAAAATTCATTTTGCAGTAAAATGTTTTGATTGTGGAGAATTAATCACCTTGTCCACCCTTTCTGCATTTGAAGAATATGAAAGAGTTCAATTTGAGCATGAAAATCATAATCCAAGGACAAATCTACCTCCACCAAATTCTATTGCCAAGGATCAATGTCCTCATCCTCAATGTTCTGATATTCCTTTCCCTCATGACTCTCATGTCCTGGTTATCCAAGATAACCATTGTACAGAAATAAAATCAAGAAAGGAAGCATATATCCCCAGTGATACAAGAAGACCATCTGTTCCAGAAATCAAGAAATTCCTGTCTCTTTCTAAAGGGTGCAAATTTTTTTTTTTCAAATCAGAATCGATGAAAGAGATGCTAAATTGGGATTTATTTTCTCATCCAGAAGCAAGAGAATTTGCTAGAAAGACTTCAAATGAAGAAAATATTGGACTATCCCAAAAATGGAAAAATTTCATGGAAAAGGAAAATATGTATATATCGTTTTATGAATGGAATAAGAGAAAACATCAAGACTGGTCATGGGATTTAGTCCCTCAGAAGTCTATCCCTATGTGCTATCCTGTCCAAACTCTTTCTATCTCTGATTTAGGAAGAGAAATCATCAAAATCAAGAAATCTATGACAGATTCTCTAGAACAAAAGAAAGAAGAAAAGGATGAAATTCTTCAAGTCAAACATCAAAAATATCATGTCTTGATTGAACTAAAAATCCAAGACCTACATTTTAAGATGAAGACATTGATTGATACTGTATCAGATTTGAATATGCTAAATAAGCATGTTATTCCGGTATCTCTTTGGGAAAAAACCCAGTCTATGGTTGTGGGATTGGGAAATATCCCAAATGATATATCTTTTCAGATCCCAGAAGCTATTCTCTGTTTTCAAGATTTCTGCCTTCAACTAAAATTTCTTTTAGAAGATATTCCTGTGGCATGCATCCTTGGTACTCCTTTTCTTGCAGTTGTTTCACCCCATGGCTCAACCATGGTAACTCCAGAAAAACCAGGATACTTTATTACACTCCAGAATGATAAAATCATCAAACTTCCATTTGTATCCACCCCAAGGATTTCAGATTCTGTACAGCTAAATCTCAGAAAAATTGAAAAGATTAGAGAACTAAAAGACTTTCAGGCTGAGATAAGAATCAAATATCAATTGAAAAGCCCAGGTATCCAAGAAAAGATTCTCTTATTGAAAGAAGAATTTGTAAAATCAGTTTGTTCAGAGAATCCTATTGCCTTTTGGAAACAGAAAAAACATGAAGTCTTCCTCCCTTATAAAAAAGATTATCAAGGTAAGCCATGCAAGAGTAGAGCTATACCAATGAATGCTAAGTATCAAAAGCTGTGCACAGAAGAAATTGAGGGTTTACTCAAGAAGGAACTAATTAGAAAATCTACTAGTCCATGGAACTGCTATGGGTTCTATGTAAATAAACATTCAGAGCAAATTAGAGGAGTCCCTAGACTAGTAGTGAATTACAAACCCCTTAACAAAGTTTTAGCAGATGACACATATCTTATTCCAAATAAAAGCAGTCTTGTTACCAGAATTACAGGCGCAAAGATTTTTTCAAAGTTTAATCTAAAATCTGGATTCTGGCAGGTGCCTATTAATGAAAAAGACAAATTTAAAACTGCTTTCAATGTCCCTGCTGGACACTATGAATGGAATGTGATGCACTTCGGATTAAAGAATTCTCCTTCAAAGTTCCAAAGGGTTATGGACGATACTCTTAAGCCATACTTTGATTGGCTCATTGTGTATATTGATGATATTTTGGTATTCTCTTCTTCCATAGATCAACATTTCAAACATTTGAAGAAGCTCTTGCAGGTTATTAAGCAAGTTGGTCTAGTTCTATCAAAAAAGAAGATTGAGTTATTTCAGACTCAAATAAAGTTTCTTGGTCATACTATTGACAATGGAAAAATTACTTTGCAAACTCATGCTGTTGAATTTGCAGATAAATTTCGAGACAAAATCCTTGATAAAACACAGCTTCAAAGATTTTTGGGATGTTTAAATTACATTAGCCATTTTTATAAAAAATGTGCACAAGATAGAAAACTTCTCAATGATAAGTTGAAAAAAGATCCTAGTCCTTGGATAGAGGATCACACTCTAGCGGTAAAAAATATCAAAGCAAAGACCAAGAACCTTCCTATATTGCACATCTCTGATGATGATCTTCCAAAGATAGTAGAAACTGATGCAAGCAATATTGGCTGGGGAGCAGTATTAAAACAAGTCAGAGACAAGGGAAAAGAAGAGGTCATTCAATTCGCTTCTGGTTTATGGCAAGCAGTAGAAAAGAATTATTCTACCCTAGAAAAAGAAATTAAAGCTTCTCTAAATGCTAGACATAAATTTGAGATTTATTTGATCTATAAGAAATTTCTTCTAAGGACTGATGCTACAGCAATGAATAAAGTCCTTAATAAAGAGCTAAAAAATCCTGGAGACTCTAAATTTGCTAGATGGCAGGCTCTTTTTAGTAATTTTGACTTTTCAATAGAACATATCAAAGGTGTGAATAATTCCATTCCAGATTTCTTAAGTAGAGAGCATTTACAAAATCTCTGTCTCCTGATCTTAGTACAACTTAGAAATGGTATAGAAAGAATAGTGGAGATTCCTGAAACCTTAAGTTGGGAATCTTATTCAGAAAATTGGATACCAAGATGGGAATTGAGAAGTACTGAAATTCTTTCTCAAACAACTCAGGTTCCATATTCAAGTTTAGTTTCTGAGGTAAGAGGAAGAAGAACATCAAATATTTTGGACCCTATAGTCACTCAAATAAATGAAAAAGCAGTCCAAGCACAAAATGTTCTAACTGATCTTTTTCATGATATAGTTCAGATATGGGATATAAGAGACGAGCAAGATAATAACCAAAAGTATTTTTGCTTGAATAGACCTCGGTTATTATCTCACTAGCCTGAAAGAAATCCTGACATCATTTTTTCAGAGACCAGTCTAAACTATCATGAATACAGAAAACTATGGTGGGAATTTTCCAAACAAGAAGACTGTATAATATTAGTCAAATTTGGAAGTGTAAATTCTGCAACTGCAGGTAGGCCTCCTATTTGGATCGCAGAATGGTGGAAAGATTTCGGTCTAAACTGAGGAATAATAGATCCTGATATTTTAAGATCATTCACACCTCTCTCTGTTGTCCAAGATCTTTTTCGACAAGGTCCAAATGATGGAGAAATCTTACGGCTCTTCATTCTAAATCATTTTCAGTGGGAAATCAAATCAAGAACTGTTCTTCAAATAATAAATGAACGACCTTTTACAAATAGAAGAATGTATACAAAAGGATGGGATATTTTACATTATCCTGAAAGATTTACTAGTTTTATTGAAAATGATTAAAAATTGGTTTCTGTGGGTTTACATAATCAAACTCCACTGTGTAAACTCATGTCTAAATGGCCGACAGTGGTGCCATTTGGGTTCCATGGGTTGCCAAAAGCTGGTCCACACGAACAGATTTTTCAGAGGCCTCCTCTGTCAGAGTATGAATCTTGACTTAAAACTCTTGTCTCATGTGCAATCTCCTCTCATCATCTGGTCTTCCAGTTTCTGCTACTTTCGTCAGAACCAATGTCATCGGGTTAACCACTTTACTCTGCCAATTACTTGAACCTCACCACCCGAAATCCATCAGGCTGTTGCAGCTCTATTTGAACCCTATATCTAGCTTTACACAAGTCTCTGCACCTACAACTGCCCTTAAGCGGCCTCCATGCCTTAGCGGGACTTACTACCAGTGCTCGGCAAGTTCTTTACGCCAGACTACCAGCGAACCTTACTAGCTGGATGAGTGAACTCTATCGGCAGTACCAGGGAACAACGGATGCAAATATGGGCAAATAAATGAGATCACAATGTGTGCATAATATAGAGACAATAAATAAGCTTCAGAGGTTTAAACACATGTAGAAGACTTTGATATTATATTCATTAGAGTAAATAACTCGGGTATTACAAATTGTGTGCCAGATGCACAGATTACAGACTTAGAGCAGGATGCTCTTTGCTCGACTTGCAGACTTAGAAAGACACGAAGCTTCAGACAAGAGGGAAGATTAGAGACTCGGACTCCTAACTCTCAAAATGCTGATGCCAAATATTGACCCTCAATCCTTCTTTTATACAAGATTTCGAAGGAGGAGTCATCATGAAGCTAGACACTTGTGGTCCACATGCCGGCCATCAAATCTTACTTTTAGGATTTGGTGGATATTTTCACATAGGAATCTCCGACCAAATCATATCTTTATTTCATATTCACCGAAAGAAAACTAAAACAGTAGATCTGACAGGGTAATCATGCAAGACTCCCTGACCAGAGGACTAAGTATCACATGCTGAATAGTAGAGTTTCCTGGAAATGTGGGTCAAACCACACCAAAAGTTGGAGAAGTGCTCCGAGTTTCCAAGATTCTCTTTTATTTTGAAATGATCATACTAAGTACAAAGTGAAGTTTAATGACGACAACCCATGGAACCCGAATGGCACCACTGTCGTCCATTTAGACATGAGTTTACACAATGGAGTTTGATAGGTAAACCCACAGAAACCATTAGTCAAGTGGAGAATCATGGAAGTGCCTGAAGTTGTAAGGATCCAGTGCTGAGTATAGATTTCTCTGAATAATTTGGGATCTTCATTGCTTTCTTCATCTTGATGGAGTATGAACTTGGTTCGGATTACCCATGGATGTCTTTCTCTTATAAAGAGAGTCTTATATTCTTCATTTGAAAACAAATCTCCAATTGTGTCCAATCTTCTGTCTGGAAAAAGAAACATTCTGGCAGTTTCTGAAACTCGAGGATGGATATTAATTGGATTTAATCCATATTTATTCCACCATTCCATTAACCATT
>ML815348.1:181298-192954 GCA_009831015.1 Picea engelmannii
AAAAAATGAAGTAGATAGGCTTCCTGGAAGTCTCCCCTTCAAGCTTGCTATCTCTGCATCTACAAAATGCACCTCCCTTGGTTCAACCTAGCCCACACGCAATTTAAAGCATAAAAACTTGGCACCGGGTGCAATCGCACAACCAATCCAAACTGTCGAACCGTTACGGGCTGGGCCTAACTACCAAGGCCCATGGGCACATGGCTGTCACATGACCGCGCGCTATACAACAGGGCTTAAGTTTAAACAACCGTTTGATAACCGTAATGTTAAGCCGTGCACATATATATGGTGGTCACATGGTATACCAAACCACACATACATTAAATAGTTATAACATGGTTACGATGGGTCTAATTGTCGTGGCTCCGGTCGCATACAATACAACACATGACCACGGGCCGGGGCTTAGCCCCGGCCCGGTCCACGCCCCCACATACATTTAAACAATGTTAAATACAATGCAATACGTATATATAACAAGGAACATGTGTGGGCGCACCTATTGGGTGGCCTTTCCCAAAGCTTTACCCTACCCCGAAGGTCACGGGGTCGACTCCTAGTGAGTGCAAAGGTTTTAACCAACAAATAGGTGACACGTGGCAGCCTTTGATTGGGCCACGTGTCGCCATCCCATTCGCTGCCAACAAACACGTCACATGCCAACTGTCCAATAACTGTCTGCCACATCAGCATATAGCCTACCACGTCATCCGTATGACCTGCCATGTCATCGTCCGTACGGATTGTACGGACTGTACAGTCAACATCCATTTTTTTTCCTGTTTGCCATTTTGAACAAAACGCGATATATCTCGCTTACGACGTTCGTTTGAACCGAAACAAGTTGCATTGGGTTTGCAACGACGAGGCCTACGCTCTTGTTCGTTTTGAAGCGATTCCAAGCACTTTGAATTTTTGAGCAAAATTTGATCCCCTGATCACCAAGTGTCCAAGAAGAAAGGGTGCATCATTCAACTTGTGGGCTTCATGCCCCAAGTGAAGGTCCAAGTGACCTTGTGCCTTCACGGAATGACTTCTACCTATCAAGGCCCTGCAAATTCAAGAAAATTCACCCTCTAAGGGCTCACAATTCACAAGCATCAATTCAAGTAATCCATATATAATAAAAGAACCACTCGAACATCTTCATCAAACCCTACCTCTCAAAATAAACAAATTCTTAAAGACCTTATGCAACTTGCCAAATTTAAGTATGGGAGGGTTGTCATGGTGACCTATTGGGTGAATCATTCTCCAAGTGAAGGAGTGTTTCCCAGGTGGAACCTCTCTAAGTCATGTGAAGAGTATGAAGTGGATGGGGGGTAATATTTTTGGGCATGGGGTTTATTGACATACTAGGGCCCATATTGTCTCATTTATGGGTGCCTTTGTAGAGGGTGTGTTGCCCTTCGTCTGTGATGCATGATTTTTACAAACCCCTTTTTTTCCATTAATTTATTAGAGTGTTTTGAAGTTGAAGCTAAAGTGGGACTTCTACCTAAGCATGAAAAACATTGTCCACATTAACTCTACCTTGGTCACTTTTGACCATGCTTCCCCAAGTTTAATATGATATGTGGGACTTCTACCTAAGCATGAAAAACATTGCCCACACACGCTCTACCTTGGTTGGCATGTTCAATTAGTTATTTATTTTACGGGTCCCTAAATTTTTTGTGAGAAACATTTCACTATTCTCAAGATACATGGGTAGACATTTGGAAGGTTTATGATTGGCTTTTATCTTTTTCCATCTAGAAGCCTTTGGGCCTTTATCCCCTTCTTCCCATGAAATTAGGTACAAGCCCTTCTTAGGTCAATGTGGCTTGAAAACCCAAAAGAGGAGGAAGCAAAGGGAAAGAAACATGGAAAGTGACAAGTATGTGCGTGAGTGGTACGATGACTCATCAAGGAGACCCCCCAGTAGCAACCCTTTCCTTGAGGATGACCACTTATTAGGACAACAATGTCAACCACTAAGGTGAAACAAGGCATCGAGCATAACTTCCAAGAAAACGTTTTCAAAATCAAGAAAGGACCCTTTGCAAGATATTCAAATGCTTTATTTATTAAAATGACACTTACCACAACACCAGACTCGTTACCTCATGGAGCAAGATCTGTCGTTCTCTGTGAGCCTAGCTGGCGTGGTGAATGGTGTAGCCATTGATTGCAAGGTGATGAGTGGTGTGATGTGGGGCTTTGCTTGTTGTTCTGTTTCTCAATATTGCATGTATGCAACCTGAGGGCCTAGAGACATCATCTCCTTAGTTACCCCTAGAAATGGGGGGTAACATTCCCTAAATTACTAGAGGTGGCCATTAATTTTTTTTGCAAAGATATGGATTTAAAAAAAATACCTCAATCTAGCAATGCAAATCCTCATTCTTCCTCGTTTATGCTTTCTTTCGCCAAAATCCATGCCAAATTAAGCCACCTAATTTTACTCACCAAACTGATGTATACTTGTTTAGCTTGCCAAGTTTGTACAAGTGATACCCCAATATCCTTGTACATGTAATTTTGTGGTGAGGGATTTCAAATTTCAATCTTTGTCTCAAAGATTCTCAGTTTCAAAGATTCTCAGTTTCACATAGAACACAACAATGCATATCTTCCAATTTATTGGATGTCGTTCATTGGTTTTGTTCAAAAAACAAAACATCGCTCCAATCCATTACTCAAAGCATCTCAAGTCAACAAGTTGTTTGAAGAAGTTCGAACAAAGGTATGTCCAAAAGGTTCCCTTGTAGAAACTGTTGAGAGTTTGGTAATAAACGTGGGAGACGGAGTTGTCTCATAAGACAAATATACAAGACTTAAAAAATATTGACCCTCACAACTTAATCCCTTGGGAGTCTCCTGCATCGAACTCCACGTATGTAGAGAATCCCTTCACAACTTTGGAATCTTAAAACGTCATTGAACTCAAGGGGGTGAAATTGAATCATTTGCCACTTGTTCGATTTGAAGCGCAATCTCGAGATTGTGTTGCATGCATCCTCTCTTTTCGACAAACTGGGCTCGAGTTAGGGACCCTTTTGCACACCTCCACACAATATTAGCTACTGTAGCCACACATTTTGCTCGGGATCGATCTCTGCAAAGACTCCAAGCGACAGTCTCTGCACTTGACATCGACTCCCTCAATCTCGAAGTCGAGTGTTGAGTACCCAATTGGGTTTGAAAAATCCGCGCCAGACTCTGGGCACCCAACCTAAAATGTAATAGTGCCACGTAATTCATAGGTCGACAAATTTCATAATGCGCCAGCCACATAGGAGACCTCCAGCATATTTCGAGGGGGGACCGAAACCACCCTACTGCGGTATTAGTATACCGGTTTAGTTTTTCTTCACACGATTTCAGGGGGGTCTGACTTTTTCAAAAAGTGGAGAAGGGGGGGCGAAATGCAATCAGATGACGACACATGTCCCTTCCTTCAACTTGATAGCGGAGCTGCCAAGAACGGTGATTTCTCTAAGATTATATTTCACTAAAGATAGTGATATCTCTCTAATACACTAACGCACAACAACACTTTGTTGCACGATCTGATGACTGTCAGAATCGTTCTGCTCTCTTCCCTTGGATCGAAATGGTCTACTCTCCCCTCTGTGAATAGTCTTAGGCCTGCTCTGATACCATGATAAAGTTCAGAAGTAGAGAAACCAACAAACAAAAAGAGAAATCTGGGAGAAACTCTCGGGGGCATCAGTACCCTTCAACATATTAAAATAAAATAGTTTACACATTATACAAAGGATCCAACGGATCTATGATTGAACTGCAGAAAACTAAATTGAACTGAAGTACAACTATGACAAACTAGAATTGACTCAGTAAGCTGGAAAACAAATCTGGACAGGTGGAGATTACATCTAACACACAGGACCTGCAGAATGACATGCAGAAGAAACCAATAGAGAATTACAGTCAGAACTAACAGTTGTAATATCATGGCAGTGATAAATATACACCAACACCAAGAGAAGAGAAATCGATATATACACTTCAACACCAAGAGAGAGGAATAGATCAAATCGCCAGTTGTCGCACCATAAAATAGTACAAAAGTGTGAATTGAACAAAGTAAAACTACTCACATCACTGCTATAAGCTGTAAAACTCTAAAGTTGTCCACATTTACAAGTCACAAGTTCTCACACTACAAATACTAAATAGTAGAGAGAATGAAGCAAAAAATGTAAGTACTAAATCTCGTCACCTATTGTAACACTCTCAAAGTAGTTAGCCTTTCTAAAGCAGGAATGTATTGCTCCCGCTGCACTTCTGGGACAGGTAAAGATGAAGCCAATTTGTCACTAAGTTTAGACAACTTTCCTAGCAGTGGCTGAACTTTGTCAGCGATATCTAAAGGATAGAAATCATTTTCCAGTACGTGATACAAATCTTTGAGTTCTTGCGGAACATATGTCATGACACCTTTGGAAACCTCACACACAGTAATTCTTAACAAGATCTTTACCTATTAACAAATTCTTAACAAGATCTTTGATTAACAAATTCTTAACAAGATCTTTACCTATTATACTTACCAATTCAAAAATAAGTGTTGAGCATGACAATTGCAAAGTAATGAAATGTGTTTTACTCAAGCTGTTGATTCTCTATTCTTTACATGAGGAGCTACAACAAGAACATGCACCTGTCTCTGATGTTCCATCCACTCTTGACATTATCCTCATGGGAACTTATTGTCATTTGCCTAAATGTATTGAACATATGGGTATGCAAACAGTGTTTTCTATAGAAGAGCTAGCCTTACCAAAGCTGAGTACACTTTTACTATCACAATTGTCTGAAGTATATCTTACAAAGGAAATTTCTAATGTTATTGTATCTGATGATAGAATGGTACTTCATGTTGAAAGGGGAATTCAGAGTTCATCTTACATTGGGCTATCATGGGCATTTATATATGTGGAGAATACTACAGTTTGATGAGGTGGTTTTGATGGACATGCTTAGGTGGATTTTTTATTGATTTGATTTACTTATCATGATGCATTTTACTTGATGTCCTTGGAGGGCGTATTCATTGTCTTTGTAGGACCTTGCTTGGTGAACGATTTTGGAAGAACAAGCCTAGCTTGGGCTTCCTTGGGGCTTGAAGCCCACAGGTTGGATACCATGGCCCGCACACCAGAGGAGGATGATAGCCCTTGGAAGGTTGAGAGGCACCTTGGAGGACCTCACCTAGCCCCTATTAGCCCAACGTTTTTCTTCTTGAGGCCAAAACGTCACAGTTGGAGGGCTTGATGTCACCCTACGGATAAGGTTTGGTGGTGGAGATGAACACTTGGCATCCTTGGAGGAATAATACCCTTTGCATGATAGAGATGATCCTAGAACATGAGGGAGGAGCCCTAGGATGCCCAACGACCTCCTCCACTTTCTCAACAACTTGCTAAAAATGTCATAACATCACCCTTCAATGTGATGATGTCATCTTTAAGGTTACTTATGTGCAATTTTTAAAAGTTCAGTTTGAATTTATGATGTAAAGGGGAAAAGTAAGAGTGGTTGACCCCTTACTTTTTGGTTTACCCTAAATATAAGTGGACAAACATTTTTTAGGAGATTTATATAAATAGACATCAAACTCTTGTCATTTTATCATAGCATTCTCACTTGGAGAAAGGATCCTTGGCTGAAATTTTTGCCCTATTTGGGAATTTTTATCTATCTGTCTTGCTACTATCTCTTATGATGATTTGTCTTGGCTATTGGATGAAGAAGTAAGGCGCTATCTTTCTTGGAGGTTATTTCTTGCTTTTATGGTGGAATTTTCTTGGTTAAAAGGAGTTTATCTTGTTAATGCTTGGACTAGGTAAGGAATCTCCCTTGTTATTGCCTCTTTTCTTGGTTGCAAGTATAATTTGTTAAGATTTTGGGGAGTATAAGTGCATACAACCCCACGAATCCCATCATAATTGTCTTGGTATAATTTGTTGCACAAAGGAATACTAGGAGAAGTAAAGGGTTACACCCTCCTAGTTTTTTCCTAGCTAGTTTATCTTGCCTTGGGGAGTAAAAGGGATTACACCCCCTAGGAAGTATCACAAATAGTTCTTTCATTAAGAGACTCCATAACCCAATATTTAAAGGCACTAATATCTTGCATTGGAGAAATAAAATCATTTCATTGGGATACATGGAATCACGAGATATTGAAATTGTTTAAATTGGAATCTTTTTTATTTGCTTAAAGATAGCCAAGGCCACTAGGGCGTCTTTTTTCTCCATGGATTTATTTTTTCTGTAATAATTTTATGCTACAGCCATTAGGGCTGTAGCAAAACACTTCACAACTTTCAAATTTACTCATTTTCTAAGCGTAGGAATTTGCTAGAAAGCTACCAAATTAATCTACTAGTTGCTGTGCTTCTTTTGGGTGGTTTACTTGCAAGTTTCTATGGTTGGAATTTTATTCTATAGAAAGTGTATGCAACAGCCATAAGGATGCAATAATATCTCTTCAATACTTGTACCTAACAGCCTTTCATTGTTTCTAAAGTCTTGTGCTATCATACTTGAGTTACACTAGTAATTTCTAGTTAGTCTCTTGCATATTTACTTGGACTTTTAGTGACTTGTTTAGCGACTCTTTTATTCATTTCATTGTTGATTTATATCATTATATAATGATGCTAATTAGGACAGAAATATTCCTTGCTTGTCCATAGGATTATTGGGCTTGTATCTTGTGTTTTCTTGTGTCTCGGGCAGGTACAACAATCTTTCGCAGGTACTCAAGCACTTGGAAACCATTGACCATCTTTGAGACTTGGTCTCGGGCCATCCTTCACTTAGTAGTTTGACCTATAGGGGATTAACTTCCATAACCTCACTTTCCATCTCATTTCCCCCTAGGGTCACCCAACATTTCCCCCTTGTGTTGGATTTATCTTCACTTAAGTGAGGGGAGGGTTTATCTAAGGTGATAGTGGGTAGACTCTCCCATAGTTATTGCCATCTCGTGGACTGGGTTAGGATTTTTCCAACCTACAGCTTGTGCCATAATAGAGGGAAATGAATAATCCTCGATTGCTTGTGTCAATGCTACTTGCCCCAAATGTTGATACAATGTCCCAGGATAAAGAAACTCTAAAGAGGATCTGCTCGGACTGTAATGAGAAATATGGACTTATATGAACATGTACGAATATTTGTTGCGCACTGGCTTTCAAACAGTGAAAAAATCCTTGAATCAAACTCCAAGCTCGGGGAGCCCCCATGTTCTCTTCACATGTCTTGAAATCCTGACCTCATGTCTACAGAAGTCTTTTCAAAAAGGAGTCAATTAAATAATTGCAATTGTTCAAGGATGAAGGGTTTGGGGGAGTATGATATCAAGATAGATAATAGCCTTCGACTGGGTTCTTGCAAGTGGGTAATGCAATCAATAATTATATGCCCCTTGGAAAACATTCTTTCATTTAGAAAAAAAATAAGAGAGAGGAGGGAATGAACATAAGTGTAATGCAAAAGGAGGCATGAAAAGAAGTGCAATGTAGAGATATACTTGTGAGGGACAGACTTTAGAGACAAAAGAGAGGCATTTTGGAAGAAACCCTAACATCTGCGAATGATAGGGATGCGAGCATAGATAATAATTAGAGAGACAGAGCACAGGATAGACTAGAAAACTAGCAGATTAGCAAGTCAGATGTATTTCTTCATGTGAAAGGAAACACCCAGGGTTAACTTGCTATGGAAAACTACCATAGATTGAATCAATCCCTAAGAACTATATTTCAAATTTTCACATGTAATTCAATGCACTCAATTTCAGATCTGAAAATTACTTCCAAGTGACCTCAAACAATAAACTAGTGTTGTTATCACTGAATAATTTTACACTGAAATTGTGACAAAAAAATTACAACGGAAACAAAAAGATCAGAGAGAAAATCATCCATGCACAAGAGACACAAAATTTTTGTTCTGTAAAATTTTCTGATTCAGAATTTTTTGAGGACAAAAACATTCCTCCAACAAAATTACAACTTTTAGAAAATTCCGAAAAAACCCTTCCAACTTGCAAACCTCTTGTACGACCTTCTAATGTCACGTGTACAGACTGTTGATGTCACCTGTATAGACTGTTGATGTCACCTATATATGTTTATCTTCTCACACGTGTGACCTCTCTCTCTCAGCTGAAAAATTCAGAAAAGAAGAACAAAAACCCTAGGACAGATTTTCCAAAGTGAAGAATTTCCTTGCTAAAATTTTTCCTCCCAGTCTCTTTGGCACAAGTGCTCACTCACATATGCTAACTCCATAATGTCACAATGATATTTCATCAATGTCTCCTCACATTTTCTCTCCTTTTATAGGAGTCTAATGACTGAATTTAGGAACCCCTTCTAAACTCAACATTAAATTAGAATTGTTTATTCCTCCATGTGGGTGTGAAGCCCCAACCAAACCCCAGCTCAATATACAAGGGATTTTCACAAAATTAAAAATGCATTGTGAGTGCCAACAATGATACCCACATGCTCGACATGAAGGTCGATGTGGGAATACCTCCCAATGCTACAAAACATCAACACTCCCTCTTAGCAAGGGAGGTATTCCATCCACCATCACTTGGAAGTAGATCTGTCTCCCACACTGGAAGTGGCTCTACCTCTCACTCTAGATCTGCAACCATAGTTGCTCCCTCTGATAAAGAAGCAAATATTGTCATATGACATGGACCCTTCTTGGAAGACACCTTGCTCCTAGAAGCCTCTTGTTTTCAAGCATCTTGCATGGCTTCCTAAACCCATGACACCTTCCTAAAAGTCTTGGAAGACTCCTCTCTTCCACATAAAACTTAAGGTTGACCTCCTCTGGATGGTTGACTCTCCCTCTAAGCCTACTAACTCCCTCTAAAGTCTAGCTTCCTCTTTGTTGAGTTTTGGTGTATCTCGGGAAGTGGTTCCCTTGTGGTTTTTAGCCTCTAACCACAAGAGGGAGATGTTGGTACCTTTATACCTTGTACTTTATGTCTAATTTCACTTTGGCTTAGGATTTTTAAGTCAAAAGTGAAATTAGTCACTTTTAGCCAAAAGTGACAATTAATTCACAAAGTGGGTAAATTAATAGAAATAAAGTGAACTTAGGGAACTTAACCCAAAGTGGGTTTGTGAGTGAGATTATTTTTGGATGATCTCCATTTTTTATTAGAGATGGGATTGAGAGATATTATCCATCCATCTCTTAGGTTTCCTTATGGAGGTTTAAGAGGGGCACATAGGTGCCTTAGAGGCTCATTCATTCATTTTCTCATTGTTGCCATCCTAATACACACCTACAGGCATGGAGAAGTATCCAACCCACTTGGTGTGTCCTTGGAGGCACAAACCTAAGTCTAGACCCATTGTCACCTCAATCTAGACTCCTTTCATCTAGGATCACTCCTAGGTAAGCCAAGGGGGGTAAACCCTATTAAACTATGTGAAATTTTTATTAAAGTTCTAGGAGTTAATTGATTTATTGATTAGGGAGACCCAGCCCAATGACAAGCAATCATGCAGATGCAATATTTCAATGACAAACAAACCTCTTGCTTAACAAGACCATAATTAGACCAGTGCCTAAAGATTATCCAATCCCAATTATTTCAATATACACAAAAGATATATATATATATATATATATATATATATACAAACAAGATACTTCTACAAAAATGAAACAAATCTATGAGATGTCTATACAATGAATTGAAATACAACTTTATACTTTAAAGAATTATGTTCAAATGAATAAAGAATACTTGAAATGAAAGATACTTTGAAAATAGTTATTCACATGAAATGAAATTGCTTGAAAGTGAAATTGCTTGAAAAGTAAATTGCTTGAAAATAAATGGATGGAAAAACTTGAAATATAGAAAGTGTGAGTTGAAAGTTGTTGGGCTAATTAATTGTTGTAATAAAGTCCCACATAAATGTCAACCATGTTCATAAATTTATGAACTGCAAGAACAATATGTGCGGGAAAATGACATAAGTATATCTTAATTTGTCTTTCAAGGAGCAAGAGAACTAGGTAACTTACCAATAATGCATGAACATAAGAAAAACAACCACTAATCCACACAGATAATCAATAACCAAGCTAAAGAATCAACTAATTAAACTCTATTTTATGTATAAAAAGCAATCAACTATTTATCAGTGCGGGAAAGAAATAAGAAAGAAATAAAAACATAATAGAAATTACTCAGGCAAATGTCTATATCAGTCAACATTATGGATCCACTCAAGTCTGCATGTAATCGTGTTACTGACCTAGAATAAGACTAATCATCTTGAGAGTAATTCCTAATGACTAATGCTATTCTTAACCTAAAATTCTTACTTCACAACAAGCAAGACAGACTACATGGTACTATTGCATTCTTACCCACATACAACAAATCGGTATGCAGGGGAATCACTCTAAAGGAGTCTTGCCACAAAGCTTGACACTTTAATTAGTGGGTGAAGCAACAAGACAACAATATTTTGTAAAGAAAACTTACAGCTACCAGTAAGGAATGTAAACACATAGTTTGCATTCTATTGAAACTAAACTCGAATGTAAACACATAGTATGCACTCTATTAGAACTAAACTCATGTCCCATGAAATATCATCTCTCTGTTGCTACAGTACCTCTAGAGGTCACACCACACTCAACAAGAAAATAACTCAAATCCCAAAGACAAAATCATATTAATAACTTGAGATCCTATGCCCGTAATACCATTGAGTCTGAAGATAGCAACTAAATCCTCTACAGATACAATCCATTCTTCCAACAGTCAAAAATTATTTAAGGTTTCTTGATATGTGACCAGGTCATCAAAAAACTTCTATCTATACTTGATATTAATTCTTCCTATCTTAGGATAAGAAATGAAGTAGCTTCTCTTAAGCAAATGGAAGTTATAGTGTGATCATGCATCTCATTCCAGATCTTCATTTTTTTTCATAAACCAATCTTCATTAATCCAGAGTCAACACTTTATCTATTTCATCACAACTCTAGGTTATCACACACACAGTGGATAATTTAAAAATCTTAGTTTAGTTTATTCATTGGATCAGGTGAGCTCTTAGCTTTATTCATCAAGTGTGTGAAGCATTTAGATTAGATATTCATGGCTAAGTAAGCTGCCAATAAATTATGGAACGTGTTTAACCCTCAAGCTTTTACAGAAAAGAGATATGCTTTGGTGAAATATAAATATGTAATCATTCATTCACAAACCTACTTGTCCATATGAAAACCTTTCGATTGTACTAAGGGCAGTTTGGTTTACAACTTATGAGAAACCCCCAGTGGGTAAAGAACACACAAAGCTCAAATAAAACCTACGGTTTAAATATTTCTCCACATAAATCCATCCAGAAATGCAGCTACAACAAAACAAAGAATGAAGAGTATACAAATAACTCAACTTACCATGGGAGGTGGGCCCACGCCTTCCCATGTAGTGAGAAAAAACAACTCAGTAACTCACCAAGTTATAAATAGGAATAATTCGAAACCTGATTAATATCAAATATAAATCCCTAATCTGCTCACAACATTTCCATCACAATATGATGAAAGAGAAATAAGTAACACAATATTTTATTATATT
>ML815348.1:204993-233138 GCA_009831015.1 Picea engelmannii
CTCAATGAAAAATATTCAGGAGGTAAAATCGAGTTGTTAAGTTCCTTCGCATGGCTCCATTGCAGGTATTGATCATCACGATGTTGGAATGGAGGGAAAGAAAACATGAGCAGGATGATGCCATTGCCGGAAATGATCCGGGTACAGTTTCTTCTCTCTAGGAATGTGGGATCTTAAAAATTTTCAAGATCCAGGGCATGAGAGCCCAACTCAGGTTGCTACAGTACTTGGTCCACATGTGAGATGTGGATCAACAGGTATTTCATGTAGGGGTCCACACGCTTGCACTAGATATCGAGGATATCTATTTTTTGACAGGATTATCACGATGTGGGTCCCATGCGACTCTGACCGGAGGTAGAGGCACTGGTCTTCCTATGAGCGAGTATGTTCGCATATATTGTGTTCCCGAGACGGAGAGAAACAAGGGTAAAGTTTCCATCTAGGGTGTCCAAGATCTGACCCTACGGACTATCTTGTTTACCATTGCATGCATGGCCAGGAGAGCGGCTCCGCACATGGCTCTCCAGAGCTATTTCCAGTATGCAATAGAGTGCACAGAGCCTTGGGTTTTTAACTGGTCGGATGCAGTTCTTCGAAGCATGAAGAGGAAACTGATAAAGTGCATAAGGGGTGACCTGAAACAGTTTGGGTATGGGTCAATTTTGGTGTCTTTCTTCCTTGAGAGGGTTCCACTATTGCGTCTACAGGTAGATTGGGGTTTATCGGCCCCATGGGATCCGAGGATGGTGAGGTGGTGTAACCTCATGGTTCGACACGTAGTAGGCCCTATAGTCAAATATAATGATTCATTTTTTGGCTGGTTGAGGCCCCCGATGATGATGGTCGATGACTATGCCTATGTCATCTTGGATTTCCAAGGAGATCTAGATTTGGTTCTGCCTGAGGATGCTCAGTGAGGTGACTTAGGTAAGAAGTACACGTTTTGTTTTTAATGTTTTTGTAAATATTATTATATAAAATGTTTTTTATGTTTTTGATCCAAGGACTAATAAAAAATCTCTTTTGATGGCACAGATGTGGGGCTATATCAACCTCCAGGAACATCTCTGATTCAGAGATGAGGGGAAGTGACTCCAGCGGTAGGATGGGATGTTGAGGACTACGAGGCAATTGAACAGAACTTAGAGGGATTGACTGCAGATGTCCCAGACATCTCTCTTGGGGAGATCCCGAGACACTATCAGCGCCATACTGTGGGCGTGTCTGAGTCTATTAGTCGATTGCTCCGTAGGGTAGCACGAGCAATTGTATGTTACCATGAGCATCATCCATAATGCTATTTTGTAGAAGCCATGGGCTTCATATTTTGATATTTTGGTCTTCGGACAAATTTTTTGTAAAACTTTTGATCGTTATATATATATATATATATATATATATATATATATATTCATGCAGCTTCTACCGGATTATTTTTCTTTGTATAATACATGTGATGTGTGATTGGATTTATAAACTTATCAGATGTTTGTCTAACACATAATTAGCTAATGCATCAGTTAATGTATTTAGACATCTAGGAATGTGTTGATACTCAACATAATCAAAATAATGTTCCAAGAGGGGAATTTGTAAATATACCCGTAGCAAAGTAGGACTCCAGATAGCATAGACATTACTTAACTGTAGCACTACTAGCTGCGAATCAAGTCGTATAACCAGGCTACGAATCCCGAGTGAGATAGCATCAATCAATAATTCGATGACTGTGCTATACTCTGCGATATTATTGGTTGTGCGACTGAGGCAAACACTGTGTAGACTGATAAGTTCATTTGTAGGTGCATAAATTGCCCATGCAACAAAAGCTAGGTTCTAAGTACTATGACTAGCGCCATTGGTGAAGGCAATGTGGGGTAGCAAAGACTCCGACATCTGGAAACCAAGCACAATGCAAGGTAAGCGGTTGAGTGTAGAAACCAAATAATGAAAAAGCACACTAAAGTAACACTCAAGAGTATGATACAATAAAATACAAGTACTCATGCACAAATGACCTAAGCATAGTACTTCTTTAAGTAAAGCCCATTTATGGGTTCACTCAAAGGAATGCCATCACAATATACTAACTCGTAAGCTCCCGTCTCCAACATTCATTTGACAATGTAAGGGCCTCGCCACATAGCCTCGAATTTTCCAGCACCTAGCAAATCATGATCTTGTTCATAGAGCAGAAATAGATCACCCTCAGAGAAAATGCATGGTTTGACATGCTTGTCATATTGGGCTTTGACACGTTTCTTCTGGGTTTCAATAACTAGGGTGGCATCATGGGGGGTTTTTTCCAATTGCATAAGATACAACAAATGTTCTTTTTCAGCAGAGGAGTTTTGGAGAAGTTCAATGGCTAGTTTCAATGATGGCATCTCACATTCAATCAATAGAACAACTTCTAAACCATACACTAATTGGAAGGGTGTAAGCCCCGTGCAATACTTCACAGATTTACTATAGGCCCACAATGTTGAGAATAAAATCGTGTGCCAACTCATTTTGTGAATTCCTATAATCTGTCGAAGCATAGTGATGAGAACCTTATTTATTGCTTCAACTTGGCCATTGGCCTGCGGATAGTAGAGGGTTGAGTTTTCATGGCGAAGACCCAACTTTTCTGTAGGTTCAGACATCATGAAGTTTTGAAAGTGGCTACCGTGATCGGTGATGCTAGAATGTGGGATTCCAAATTGTGTAATGATGTGATTGAATATGAATAGGGCTGCAAGGTTTCCTATGTTGTAGAATGTAGGCATCGCCTCGGCCCATTTCGTGAAATAATCCATGGCTACGATAATGTATCCATGCCCCCCGATCGAGTGAGGGTTACAAGTCATGAAATCGATACCCGATTTAGTGAAAGGTTCGACAGAAACTACATGGTGTAAGGGAGTGGGATGAGATTGTATCTTATTATTATATGTTTGGCAAGCATGGCATTTCTGAATAGTAGTTATACAATATTTAAATAAAGAAGGCCAGAAGTACTCTCCTGGAAAGATCTTTTGGGCAGTGGCATACCCGAACATATGACCACCACATGCTCAAGAGTGGCAGTCATTCAAATCTTTCTTGGAATCATCAAATGTGAGACAACGTCGGAATATAGAGTCAACACCACGATGATAAATATGTCATTGAGAATGATGTATTGACGGGCTTGATAGCGGATGCAACGACAGTCTCTACTAGAGAGGTTGGGCTAGAAGGTTTGAGTTTGGAGATAAATGATAATATCTCCATACTAAGCATCATTAGAACTGATCAGAAAAAGGCATTCATCAGGTAAAGAATCCTCTGCAACATTTTCTGTCTCAGTGGAGGGAAGGTCACATATCAGTTCGGCAAAGACCAGGGATTTCTTCGACGTAGCGCGTTAAAACTCTAAGTCGAACTCTTAGAGGATGACGATCCATTTGGATTACTTGCCCTTGAGAAATTGGCGTGTAAGGATGTGTTCCATAGGGTTGCAAGTAGAAATGATGGTGGTCTTGCATAATAGAATGTAGTGCCAAAAACTTTGGATAGCTTGAACAGCTACCAAGGCCAGTTTTTACACATGTAGGTATTTGGCTTCGGTAGTCGTGAGACTCCGACTCAAATAGTAGATTACATGTTCATCGTGCGAATCATCTTCTTAGACTAGAACCATAGAAATGGTAGAGTTCGAGGCTGTGAGATAGAGGAAATAATCTTGACTGTAATTTGGTGGGAAAAGTAGTGGTGTACATGTAAGGGAAAGATTTAAAGCTTTGAAGGATTTATTTGCAGGCTTGTCCCAGACGAATGTAGAATATTTCTTTAACAATTGAGTAAATACTAATGTTAACTCAGTGTAATTTGGGATGAAACGATGCAAAAAAATTTCCTTCCCTTGCAATCTTTGGAGCTAGCATAAAGTAGAAGGAGGAGGTAAATTAAGAATGGCCTCAACCTTCAGAGGATCCACCCTAATTCCCTGACGTGACACAAAAAAACCCAGAAGTCGGCCAAATTCCACACAAAAAACATATTTATGTGGGTTTAACCATATAGGGTAGTGGCGATAGCAAAGGAAAATGGCTCAGAGGTGGGTCGGGTGGTCTTGGCGGCGCATGGAATGTGCCGGTAGATCACCAATATAAGGTTGTACTATGTGCTTTATATCATGGAAAGCATAGGACATGGCTCGCTGAAAAGTCGCGCCAACTTCCTTTAGACCAAAAGGGAGTTTTCGATAGGCGAAAGTACCCCAAGGACGAATAAAAGGGGTTTTATGTTGATCCGTGGGTAAAATGTTGATATGATTATAGCCGGAGAAACCGTCCATTAATGAGAAGATTTCACTCCCAGTGCAATCGTCGACGATCTGGTCAATGAAAGGGGTTGGAAAGTTGTCTTTAGTACAGGCTTTATTAATATCCCAGTAATCAATGCAAAAGCGGATGGTGCCTTGTTTTTTATTGACCAGAACGAGATTGGATACCCAATTGGTTAAAGCCACTAGATAAATAAAACTGGCTTTGAGAAGTTTTTCAAATTCAAGTTTAATAGTTGTGGCTTTACGGGGGTGGACTGGCCAAATCCTCTGCCGAACAGGTTTAGCGTTCGGGTATGTCTTGATATCATGTACAACAATATTGGGGTTAATACTCGGTATCTCTTCATAACTCCAAGCGAAGACGTCATGGAATTCTTGAAAAATATCTTTGTAGGTGACGACCTCATCATTGGAACAAGCGACTCCTATATGAACATTTTCGACAATCCCAGGCTTAATAGAGATGTTGAGTGGAATAGTGGGTGAAATATTACTTAGGTTCCCTTTGTAAAGAACGTCGTGAGTAGACATGGGAACTGAGGAAGTGATAACAATGGTCGACGGAGTCGAAATCTGTTGGTAGTTCTCTATGGTGTGTTGTTCGAGGAAGAGGATTGAACGATGATGCCCATCATCCCATGGGGTATCTTCCATGGACATAATTGACATAATCATCTCGTCCGTCAGAAAAATAATGTGAAATGGGTCAGGAGATGATTCACCAATAGAGGAGGTAGAAGGGGTTGCCGATTGAATATCCTGATAGGTGGATTCAACCAGAGTCAAAGGCATTTGTTCGCCATAGCGAAGACAATCACCAGGGTCAAGTACTATCCACGGGTCATGAGACGTAGGGAATTCTCAAACAGAGGTGGAAATCATGTTGATCGAGGCGAAAAATGGAGGGGGAATGTCAGGTGGTGATATTGGAAATGTACCCATCAAAGTAGAATCTTTAAGAAGACCCACGTCGACATTCTCGTACCCAGGGGGTGTTTTTGAAATGAAAGGTACATTGCTAGTACGAGAATCAGAGTTAAACAAGGCTAGTTGATCGACAATAACCACTTTTCCTTGGTGTGGGAAACGTAACACACGAAAAAGTGTGGAGACAACGACGTGCATGAAATCAATCCAGCTACGACCAAGTAGGAGGTTGTAATCGAGAGGTGCATCGAAGACCTCAACTTCAACGTTGACTGTTTTTCCTTCTAATGTAATAGGAAACGGAGGAAGAACACCATAGGGTTTAAATCCATAGCCATTAAAGGCCTTGAGAGTGTTGTGTTATTCAGTAAGAGGAGGAGAACTAATGGCTCTCTAGCAAGTGATAGACATGACACACATCGAGGCCCCCTCGTCAATGACGGTCCGATAGATATTTTTGGTTTCAACGACAACTTGTATTTGAAACGCTAGTTGAGGAGGTAGTCTTGGAATGTGGTCTTCCAGGTCAAAGATTATCAAGTTTGTATCCGTGGGATCGATTCCACCCATAGAATTTAATAGTGCCTTCCATTGCATGGTGAAATTTTGAAGGACTTTGAGAGCTGACATCGCAGAGGGTTCTTGCGCAAGATCTTCTACAATGTTGTAGTTTTGGGCAACACGTGCATGAGGGTTGAAGGCAGACTTTCGAACAAAACCCTTTGGAGAAGGGCAGAGGACTGTATTGAGGCTCGGTCATTCAATATGAAGAGGACCATTGGGAGGTGAAGTCGTGGGAGTCGGTTTTACCAATGAAGGTGGTGTATCATCAACTTTCTCCTTGGAGGGACAATAATCTTTGGCCCAAGTGGCGATAGCAATGTCATTTTTCTTTGAATCACCCATGCACATCAGCACGTATGAAGTAGTAGAAGGGGAGGGTTGGCCATGAATGACCAATTGGGCCTACTGCTGAGAAGGGAAAGGTTGTGACAAGACAACAGGTGTAGGAGATTTTGGGGTCCCTTGAAGGAACTTAGTGACTTCAGCTCGTCTTGGAAAATCTTTCGTGTAGTGATCATCACCACATATAAGACACAGATATCGCGGTTTATGCTTATCCTTATCATCAATAGGTTGTGTTTTAGTTTTTTCAAATTGGGGGTTATTTTTATCCTCCTTGTTCTTACCCTTTCCTTTTTTGGATTTATTTTTACCAGTAGGGGTAGATTGAATGGAGTTCACCTCAGAAGTATTGCTAGTGGAAGGGGTGGGAGTCAGAGCATTATGTACATTAGAAGCATAAGATTTGGGGTTGGTGTGAGAGGCTGACGTAGATTTGGCATCAGTGGAGAAAGTGCCAATCACACCATTGACAGCATAAGAAGCGCTTGGGGTGGTTGAGGTAGTTGTGGTGGAAGGACGAGGAGCGTCAGGGAGTAAGTCGTAAAGGGTACCTATTTGTGAATAAACAAGGTCGAGGTACTGAGCATGACTGATCGCCTGCTCTTCGGTGAAAACACCACCCATGGCATTGTCTCTAGAGATGTCATTCACGAAGGATTTCGTGAACCATTCTGCCAATAACTGATCAGGAAGATCAAGTTTTATTAAACGTCTTCGTCGTCTCCACTCATGTATGTGATCAGAGATATGAGTGGCTTTACTTTGCTTGAAAGAACTCAAGATCTCGGTTCCCGTTTCATAATAGATTGGCAATTAGTAGTGGATGAGGAAATACATGGCAAGGGTATTAAAGTCAGTGAAGAAGCCTCGCGGTAATTCGATATACCACTTTGGATCTGAACCGATAAGGGTTCATTGGAAGAGTCTTAACCTAATGGAGTCATCCATAAAGGAGTTGGATGAACACCAAAGGTGAAAAGTCATTATGTGGTTGTTTGGATACTCTCCCGGTTTACCATCAAACTTGGGAATGTTTGATGGTAGCTTGGTCGGTATAACGGGCCAATGGGGAGAATGAAGGATAGGGTCATTCAAGATCCTAGACAAATCAAGAAGGTCCAAAGTGGCCAGAAAGGGTAATTGTCTATTCACATGAGGGTACTAGTGACTTTGGGGAGGAAGTCACGTAGATATATCAGTCGGATCGTAAGCCATTTGCATATAATGCAAATATCCAGGCAGATTTGGTTGTTGGTGTGGAGGCATTTTGCCCATAGAGTTGTACTAGTTAGGAATATTCCCTTGAACAGGGACATTAGGTTGAACGTTCGAACCCCAAATGGGATTGGGCTGACTTGGGTATGGGTGGCCTGCACTAGGGGGTATGAAAGAGCTGGCTTGAGGCTGTTGCCCCCCATTCGGTTGAGGATTACCTTGGGTAAGATAGTTCCAATACTAGGCCAAGGCTATAGGTATATTCTTCCCATAAGGTGGGGTAGTTGGGGGTTGTCCTCCAACTGGGGGTTGTGTCCCAGTTGGGAATTGACCTCCATACGGGGGTTGTGTCCCAATATGGGTTTGGCCTCTAGGTGGGGATTGTCCTCCAATCGGGGGTGGTTTCCCAATTTGGATTTGACCTCTGTATGGGGGTGGTGTGCCAATATGGGTTTGGCCTCTAGGTGGGGGTTGGCCCCTAAAGTTAAATTGTCCACCAAAAGGAATCTAATAATTAGGTGTGAAAGACTGAGTAGTGCCACTAGGGCCGGATCCACCGAAAAAAGGTGGATAAGACCCTCCGGAGGGGACATGAGGAAGTGTCAGAATGAAATCGATAACAATATTGTGTTCAAGAGGGTGAAAAACTCCAGAAGCTCCGGATGGACCCTGAATAGGGTTAGGGATAGAAGCATTTAACGCATTATACCCAGGGAGAAGGGGCAGGGTAGGTCTAGGTGAAAGTGGTGTGCCAATGGGAGCTTGGTTAGCCACCATATTCCCGGTGGGAATATTCATAGCGTTTGGGACCATTGTAGAATGGGAAATTTGAAGGGGGATGGTCAAGTTAGGGTCAACTGACTGGGTGTCTGATCCAAAAAAGATATAGGCAGTCGTAAGGATGGTCAGTTCTACAAGTATTGCGTATGTATCAAATGTTTCGGGTAAGTCTGCTTCGACAAATATATTGGCACCTGTTTGTGGGCTAAAAATATCCCGCACAGTACAGGGTGGGGTTTGAAAAGTGTCAGTAGTCCAAAAAGGATCCTGGCCTTCAGGGCCTATGAAAGGTCCTGTCGCTATTCCAGAAGTTTGAACAACAAGATCTCTGGATGAATTTATCTGGAGAATATGTCTTACAAAACCGGGAGGAAGTCGGAGAGATTCTATAGAATCGAAAATTCAAAACTAGTCTAGAGAGTCAGTTCTTTCCACTCATGGAGTGGCAATGTCTTGGACCTCACTCTATTGAGGAGATCCCTCTGGTGGGTTGGTAGGCAAGGGTTGAGAACCTTCCAAATCTTCTGGGGGTAGTCATTGCATTCTACGTGAGCGGCGTGGAGGGTCGATGTTGGTTGAGATAAATATCTGACAAAAGAAACTCTATGGCCAACTATGGAAACAAACAACACTCGCTAATATAATCTAGGAATCAAACCAAGCAAACAAAATCTTTTTATTTCAAGGTCACTAGTTGGTGATGAAATCCAACGTCATGAAATCAAGACAAAAAGGGGCTGGGCTAGGGTGGAAAAGTTGCGTTGATGACTTGCTTAACGGACTTACACCTTGGTGCAAGATTCCACGCAGTAATTGTGGATTTACCCTCCAAGGAGCCCAAGTGAGTTTGTCCAACGTCAATTCCAGGTACCATGAAGACTTGCCTCTCCACAGTCACCTTGTGTAAGACCCTAAGAAGATAGGCCACTAAAGTGAACACAAACAACAATGATGCCTGGGGAAACAGTCCACAGTCTGATCCACACGCAAGGACAGGGTATCGAGCCATAAATAAACTTGAAAGGCTTCCACTCATCATTGTGGGTATACCTTCAAGAGACCCCCATAATACATGCAATCTCTACACTAAGACCAACAAAGCAGGGTGAGTAACTCTGCCAATCTCAATGCGACCTCAGGTTTGACCCTTGTGTGAGAAGGGCTTCCCAGGAAAAAATGTTGCCAATGGATTTGAACACTCCCTATCACAAGATACTATTGTGTGTTTTGTTCTTTGGAGAGTGTGTCTCACAGCCTATTCCAAAGCGCTAGCCTAGATAATGTTGGTGTGAAAGATCCTAGAAAATAAAAGTTACTAAGTAGATTTTATGATTACGCAATGTTTTTATGGGTTGTTGTTTACTCAAGGGGAAGATGGAAATGAAACCAATGTTGTTGGGACCTTGACCCAAAAGGATGCAAATAGAGATGAATGATGCAGATTTTTGTTCAATGAACTCTATCTATAGCAGGGAGAAGGTGTTTTTCTGGAATAATATAAGCTACGAAATGTACTTTTCTTTCTTGAACACAATTGCAAACAACCATGAAAATGAAACTTTTTCAATTTTCTCTTCTTTTAAAAAAAGTAAAATTGAATGCAAAATCTTCTTTCTGAATGAGTACTCAACAATAATGAATGGCTTTAATTTTGTTTGACAAAGAAAAACAGGGATGTAAGGAATAAAGCACAAGTAATCAATGAAGATTGATACACTCAATACGCACCCAAATCAAGCTTTCAACGTATATAAAAATAAAAATGACAAGAAAGTAGTTCGTCAAATGCAAATGAACAAAGGACTTTCTAATCAACAAACAATCTAAAAAACATAATCAATCCAGAATTTTAAATCCAATCAAAAGGCTTTTAATCAGACAAGCACTCAGATCTCAAAATCAGAGATTATACCCTTGTCTATAAAAGGTCAAGAAGTAAAAACTGGGAAAAAATGATTCAAAATAGTTTCTGATCTCCGAAAACCAATCAATGGCAAGATTTGAATTCAATGAACAGTCAAATAATGGCACAAGAAGTTCCTCCCAGATAATCAGACAAAGTTGGGCATCAACAAGATAGGAAAGCCTAATTCCAAACAAAAATTTCCAATGGTTTCACAGCCTAGCTATAGAGTGCAGTGCGAAAATCAGAGGAGTTTGCAGGCTAGACACAGGTAGGGTGTGAAAATGTCACACTAGTTTAAACAATGGGGTGCAAAAATCAAGGGTTTTTGCAGGCTCCAGACAGGTACAATGCAAGACTATTTGTAATCAAAGAAATTTTGGGAAAAAGGGACAAAACTTTAAGTGAACTTCTAGTTCCAAAGAGTCTATATGGATCTCCCACAGACTCAGAGACTGGTTGGAAGTGAAAAAGGATAGGCCAAGAGCAAATGGCCAACAAAAACCACAAAACGGGATCTCCCCAGTGGAGTCACCAATTTTGTTATAGGACAAATCGGTATGTGTGGACACTAACAGATCTCCCTAGATCCACCTGGATCTAGAACAAAACAGGACAGGGCATAACACCTTCCCTAAGTCATAATCATTGAATTTGTCATCAAAGAAGGAATAAGTGACGTACCTTTAGATATGGCTTCCTTATGTCTTTATTTCCCCTGTTTTGCTTTGGCAACCTTGCAATGTTAGATCTACAACAACACAAATCAACCAAAGTGAAAGAAACAATAATACATTCAATGCATACCTAAACATGTGATCAAGGAGTCATGTAATAAAATAAGAGTGATTTTATGGGAAAGGGACTGTATTATATTAAATGAAAGTAGAAGATACAACCAGATCGCCTTGATGTCGCAAGATTCCTTTCAGTGGTCCTTTGTTCCAACACACACACTTGCTCCAAACTTGCATGAAGAAGATCCACTATGGCTTGATGCAAAAATGGAGGCCTCAAGCATCAATTCAAACAGGACTTCTCACACAATTCTAAACCTATTATTTCATCAATTATTTGTTCAATCTTGCTTAACCTCTTCCATGAGAAACCTTTCAATATATAGGAGAAGGAGAGATGGTTAAAGGGATGAGGATGATCCCACTAAATCTGAGAAGTCAGTAGAATTCCAACCATGTGAATGCCAACTCATTTTCTAGAAGATCCTCTTCTAGAACCTTCGTAACCTCTTCTTCCTTTTTTAACTTTGAAATAGGTTCGCACCCTGTCTATAGAGAAAACTACGAACCCCTCACAATCCAGGTATAGTGCAGCCTGCGAGAATCAAGGTTTTCGCATCCTATAACATATGAAGCCTGTGAACTCACTACAAAAACATGTTTTGTAGAGAAAGACAATAGTCACTTTTCTCAGGTGAAAATTCCATATGATAGCCTGTACACATCATTGTAGAGACATCACCAGGATGACCAAAATAATGTGTAACATCCCTGCTTCCAGCATTCTGTCGAGCTCAATCTTTACTTTTTCCTTATATTTCAGGTTCAATCTGTAGGGTCTTTGCTTGACTGGCTTCACATCTGGTTTCAAAGGTATTCTCATCTCTCCCATAGGTCCTTTTATACCCTTCATATCAGTGAACTTGGTCAGAAACAAGTCCTGATATTCGTGCAACAACTCTATAATCTTGTCAATGGTAGTAGCATCCCAATAATCTCCGAAATTGGCAAGCTTTGGTGTCTCCTCTATTCCAATATTGAACTTTTTGATCTTGATTGGTTGACCAATAAATGGTAGCTCAACTCCTGGTCCTTCCACATCTCTTTGGCCTTCTGTCTCAGTGATGTTTACCTTCCTCGGATCATCATCATCATCAGCATTGATGTTGTAGCAACTCTACAATTTTTGGAGAGGCATAGTCCATTCGTCTTCTTCTTGTTCCATAGGGAGGCTAGAGGCCTCTTCAAATAACTTATGTCTCACAATCTGTAATGCTTGGTCTACTGAAGGATATTCACTTTAAAATAAAAAGGTGGTTACAAAATTCTGAATCATAGCTTCCCAATCTGCAGTGACTAGGCGCAACTCCACTTGAAGGTACCAGTTGATAGGGGTCGTGTCCAGCCTGTTAATGAATCTGTGCACCTATTGTTCTTGAGGGATGTCACTCCAGGCCTCTTCGCATCTTCTCACATGGTCATTTGGGAAGCTTCGACCTATGTACCTTACTTCGCATCCTTCTACTTGTGCTGAGAACTGTGTTGTCATCAAGGTTCGACATTGTGTCCAGTCTATAATATTGCTTTTATGGGTCCCCCACCATCTTTATGGTGTGGCTTTCATGGCCTCATCCATTGCCAACAACCTATGTTGTGTTGGTACACTTGTCTCAAAATATGACAAGAAGGTTTCTAAAGGGTTCAAGCCATCAAATGTAGGTAAGTTACTCACTATTGTGCCGATCCAGCAAACCTCTCTGGTTAATCTAGCACATCTTCTGGTAGATACTTCATACATCTAGTTCTTCCAGTTCTCCAGCACTGTCACTATGCCAACTCATATTCCCATCGGCTATAGGGTTGATGTAATCATGTTCTCTGGATGATAGTTTGTAGATGTTTTCCAGTTCGTATGTGTGGTCTTCTTCTCTGATAGGCTATGTGTATCGAGGACCCTCATATGGATCTAAAGGTGCAATGACCCGAAGGCCATCTCTTTCAAATGTCATACGCCTTGTCTTTAAATCAACAACATTAGAATTGTTGAAGGCCCAATAAATTCCTAACAATGTAGAGTAAGGACAATTGTCATCAACAATTTCAATGACCTCAAAATATGCAAAGGTTCTAACCCCATCGATGTCCACAGGGACATGCTCCAATTGTCCAAATGGGCTGATAGCTTGTTTATTAGCCATGTGAAGCCTGATAGGGGAATATATCACCTTGAGTTTTCCCATCAGTGCCCAAGTCTGCTTTGTCATGACATTGACCTCCGACCCTAAGTCGAGGACCACATAGTCTATATCATACTCTCCTATTTGAGCATTCAAGTGTAATTCTTTATTTTTCCTTCTCTTCTTACCAATTTTGTGTACTACCCTATTCAGTAAGGGGTCTATCTTTCCTAGATCATATTGTCTGATTAAGTTCTGTAACTCTTGTGAAACATTTTCATCTTGAATCAACTTAATACAAGTGTATAAAAAATCGATGAGCTTACTTACCTCTTTTCCCTCTTTTGGCAAAACTGACTGATCAAATGCCTGCAACATTCCATATTCTCTTATTTCTGGTCATGTCTTTGAGGAAGAACTTTGATCTGCTTTGAACTCTTTCCTTTCTTCTTCAAATATTTGTCTTTCTTTCTTCGCATCAAAAGCTTGAGTCTTCTCCGCAACTTTCCTGATACCTGAGTCTTCTGCGATATTTCCTTGGGTCTTTCTATCCTCTCCTGAAGCATCTCCTCCTTGAGTAATAAAAATGACTCTAGGGTCTACTACACGAGGTTCAGCATATATCAGTTGCACTTGTGGGTTCTGCTGAGGTCCTCATATTTCCTGAAGCTTAGTTAGCAGCACGGGACAGTCCTCAATGACATTCTTGAAGAAGTTGTAGTAACTGCAAGTAGTACAAGGGTTCTGACAATCCCTTGCTAGATGTCCTGGTTGTGCACAGTTATAACATATTATTTGTCCTCGGCCTCGGCCCATACCTCATCCTCATCCTCATCCTCTGAATCCACCATGAGGATTGAAGTTCCCTCTTCTCGGGGAGCTATACTGCACATTGTTTCCTTCTTGATGTACTTTGCCTTGTATCTTGTATATGTCTCTTGATCTCTCATGCATGAGATCATATGCTCTAAAATCTCTATCATCATGTCCTACTAACTTATAGAATGTGAAATACAAGTTTGTGGGTGTCTAAACGTATTTTTACATGTAATAGCACTCACCGGGGYGATGTCGATTTCTGCATACTTCACACCAGGGTAATGTGAGTTGTTTCAAAGGGCTCGGAGCTCCAGAAGCTAGATATTCATGAAACAGGGGACAATGCTCCTTATCATGGCCTTCTGATTTTCATMTGGTACACCATATGTCTTCCCTTTTGTATTTTCCCTTGTCCTTCTTCATGTCTTCAACCTRCAAAGACAAACTAGTTAACTGACTCATGATCTAGCTCATACCTGAGATGGATTCTCCCATAGGGGTTGATTMAAGCTTCATGGCGATMTCCAGTGCCTCAGAATGTGAAKCAATCTTCTGCTACATTAAYGGAACTCTAATGTGTGGTAAAAGGGTAGTAATGAACCATTCTTTTTTTTGCTCATCTAGGATCTTAAAAGTCAATCGGCCTGTTAGGGTCTTGAATCTCTTATCGAACTCCTAAACAGGTTCGGCTATCCTCTGCTTGATCTCCTTCAACTTTATAATACATTGTGACTCTGACTTATGTTTCTTAAAATATGCAATCAATGTGTTATTGATCTCATTTAGTGGCTTAGGCTGTGCAAGTCCTTGGACAAGTTTCATGTACCAGCTCAACGCGCGATCCCTCAGTGTAGTTCTGAACTGGTTTCTTTTAACAGCTTTGTCAGTAACATTTTTAATGTTTTATACAGCCCCACATATGAACCAATGCTAATCAGGATCTTCTGATCCATCTCCTCTAACGATAGGGAGCCTCATCTCATCTGTCATGGAGCTGCCTAGGTTTCATGTCTGAGTAGATGTTGAACTGCTAGTAATAGTGTTCTGAGGACTCTAGTGCTTCTGAATATTTTGATTACTTAGCATTTCTGAAATAATAGGAGGATTGATATTACTTACTTTAGTGGTCTGTGCAGTTCCTAATGATTCTGGCTCGTTTCAACGCAGTTCTTCAGCAGCTTCTTCCTTTGCCCTACTAGGTTCTTAGTGCTCTTCATCTATTAGATCTGCCTCTTCTCCACTGTAGAAACCCTCTTCTTCATAGTTTTTATTAAACAAGTTCTCAAGGTGAACCCCTCAAGATACTCTCCCACTGCATGTATGTCCTGCTTCTGTGTTGTTGTCGCTGTCCTAATTTCTGAACATTAGCCTTTTCAAGTCCACCTGATCTAGTGTATCTTCAAGATGTTCTTTTCATGTAACAACATTTTGATTCTCAGCTTCAGAAAGTGCAAAAATTTTCCTATGGGTCCTTTGAAAAAGTATCTCTCGGCTTGGCTATATGATTCTACTCTATCAATATCAAAGTCAGTGATATACCCTCCAATGGCACTATCAAACCAATGATCTACTGCTCTAGATACAATTTTATCAACTCTCTTAACCTTCTGGATCAGTGTCGACGTCCAAACCACAGGAGGTCTAGATCTGATCTCGAACTGGGTATCAGCTAACCTAGCCAACCACTCGTATAGCTCTTGATGGATTCCTCCAAACAAGATCTCGTGAATGTCGGTGAAGATGTATCTTTGTAGCCAATCTTCAGTACTCAGCTTAGGGTTCTTGTTTTGGGCTTCGGCGAAGTCCCTCTCTTCATCCTCTATCCACTTTTGAATCTATGTTTTCGATGGGAACCACCTTGACATTCCCTCACAAAGATTCTGGTCCCGACAATAGAACCATTTGTTGGCACAGGGGTAGACCCAAGGTTAACTCCAAGAGCACACCAACAAGCCCTAGCTACTAGCCCTTTTGGTAGCACCTATGAAGCAGATGCAGTCTCACCCGAACCATCTATGAGGGGGTTGCAGGACAGAGATTTCTATAACCAGGGGAATATCAAGAGAATCTAGTACAACATTAACACAACATGCATCTATCACTTATCCATCTATATCTATCCTGTGCAACTATAGATATGATCTAACACAGTAATGAAAATAACAATATAACAACAACAGAGATCAAAGCATAAATCACACACACAACGCAAGAGATACGTGGTTCACCCTCTCTCTGGGGCTACATCCACAGAACTATTCGTATGATTTATTAAGGTAAAGAATACAGTTCTTGTCTGCACTCTTAGCTAGCAAATATTCTTCCTTCTCCTCTCTTTCTTTCCCCTTCCTGCGCACCCAGCTGCAGGACTTGACCTTTGCACACAATTGAAGATCTTACAATACCAGAAGGCTTTCTCACTCAACACTTCTCTCTCACAATACAACAATATCTCACCACAACAATAGAGCTATATCAACAACAATATTATACCAACCCGACCCAGGTCCTCTTGACCTTTATTTATACATTACAATACTTCACCAATAGCCTTAGGCCGAAACCTAGGTGTCAAAACCCTAGATACCAAAACCCTAGGTGTCTAAAACTCTAGGCCAACTTGATCCACTTTTTTCGGGCTTCATCAGCCTATCCTTCCTTCCTTCTCGCGCGGTGCTCCAAAGTAGCCAACAGTGGATTTTTTCACTTGCTGAGTTGTCCATGATCCTTCTCCCTTGCTGACCTATCAACCTTAATCTTCTCGTCCAATGGCTTGCTTTCCTGTAATTCGCTCCATCTTTTCTTCTCTTCTGCTTGTTGGGCACTATAATTGTCTGATTGAATACAAAATCAAAGTGTTCAATATAAATTTTCAACCCAGGGAAGTCTGTTATTTCAAGATAATTGTGCACAGTCTATGCTAGATTATGAAAGAAACTCTAATCTAATTGTAGTAGAGAATTTTAAAAAGAAACAAAAATTATCACTAACACAGTTGTGTTGATACAGCTGGAGTTCTACATATTTGAAATCATAATTGCAATCTAAACTGATGAATGTATAAGAACCCTGGATTGCCTACTCTAATCTAACTTTCTAATTTACTCTTGTAGGAAGAAGTTCTATACTATTTGCAGAAAGGAAATCTACTTATTGCAAGAAAGTACTTCACACTTTTATTTTATTTACTTGCAAACAATATTTTAACCTAATGCAGAAAAAGGGAAAGCAGTTCTCCAACAGTGTTCAACAATCGACTTCTAATTCTCATGAGACAAATTTATGCGCATCTAATAAGAAGGAACTAGACTGTAGCAATAGTTATATTCTCGAAATGTTTAACAGATAAATCAATTGTAAAAACAACTAATCTAGAATTCAAAACAGAGGGGAATCGGTGAGGAAGGTGGGCCCTTTCCTTCTCACTGAATCTGCTCAAAAAAATAGGTTATAGTCTGCTAAAGGTATTCAATCCACTCTTTCATTCAATTGCCAAAATGTTCATGTACAATAACCTTTACTTTGCTTTCTCTCAGTAAAAGAAAAAATACTCCTGATTACAAAATCTCTGCTATTTAAAGTCAGAGTCATTCAGTTGAAACACAATCAGAACAGCCTTGAGAATCCCCCCCCAATTCTCAATCTATTCATAGTAGATCAATAATACAAGATATTTATCAACATCGTAAGCTAGTAGGTGTAATCAGCAGTTGTTGCAACAGTCGTGTAACAGCAGGACTGGTGGCATCTGTTGTAACAGTCGTATAATAGCTTCTTGGACTAGTGGGCATCTGTTGTAGTAGTCATGTAATAGCTGCCAAGATTGATAGGCTTATGTTGCAGTATTCATGTAACAACTTCCAAGATTGATGAGATTTTGTTGCAGCAGTCATGTAATTGCTTCCAAGATTGGCGCATAGCTGTAACAACAGTGAGTTTCTCGAAGTGGGATGTTCTAAGAATTTTAATCATTAGTTAAATCATTTCATGGGTAAAATATGTGAATGTTACCAATCAAACATGCTAAGTAAATGAAAATATAAAATAAATATGAATAGTTCATACCTTGGGAAAAAGGGTCTTAGCACGCATTATAATAGTCATTAGCTTAGAAATGAGAAGGTTGAATGGGAAAAAGATGTGGTGAAAAAGGGACATTTATGGGTCCTAACATGCCCCCCAACTGAACACATTTCATGTCCTCAAGCAAAACACATTCAAACCTTACTTTGTACCTAAAGTAGGTAACTGGCTCCTCCATTGGAAAATTGCTAAGAAAAATTGCGAAGTGCCAGTAGGGAAAAATGTTGTGTCCAAAAGAAAATCTGTTGTGTCAACAATCTGCCTGGGTTTCTTTGTCTTCAAGAATAGAATCAGTTTGAGTTGCTTGAGTAACCAACCTTGAGGGAAAAAGAGGTTCATGTTTGAAAGATGTTGGTAAACCAGCAGCTACCTTATGATGTTGAGATCTCCTCTATTGTACTGGTTTTTGTGGAGTAGTAACTCCATGCTCAGTCTTGACTGAGAGAGTTTTTGGTCCTTCAGCAACGGGTACTTTACTACCTTATATCCTGCCTCAAAGTAAATGTTTCCACACGCAAAACACATGATTTCTTTGTTTCTTTCCATATCAACTTTTATCAGTGCTAAGATGTCCAAGGTTATCCCTTCTGTATTCTTCTGTCGATCAGCCTCCACCTCTTGTTTCAGGGTATTTAACTCTTCTTTGAGTTTGTCATTCTCTGTTATTAGTGCAACAATTCAGGAATTTTCTGTGTTCTTGATCTTTCTCTCTATTTGGGAAAACAATTGGGCAAGTGGCACATCCTCAACATGCTGTGTAGCTGGTTCTTGTGTAATAGTTGTGTCTGTCAGGACTGGTTCTTGTGGAACAATCTCTACATGGACAGTTGGTTCTTGTGGAGCAACTATTTTTTGTATTACTAGCTCTGGTGGGACAATCCTCTATGGAGCAGTTGGTTCTGGTGTAACAGTCTTGACCTGGACAACTGATTCTTGTGTAACAGTTGTATCTGTCATGACTGGTTCTTGTGGAACAGTCGTCACTTGGATAGCTAGTTCTTGTGGAACTGTCCCTGCATCAACCATAGAGGATAGTGGACGAAGAATAGGAATAGATTGTTCCATATCTTTCCATCCAATTGTTGCTTCTGCAGACCGGATGGACCTGGTTCTTCTCCTAGGTAAAGTAGAAATGAAAGTAGGGGATTTCTTCTTCATTGTTGGAGGTGGAACAGGGTGTTCTTCCTCAACCACACAAGGAGGAAATTTTGGTATACTGGGGTCTGCGATGATCTAGACATCGTCATTTGATGTCTGATGTGCAGAATCATCAGGCGGAGCTGATGATTCTGCTGCGATTTGAGTACATTCATTCTCAAATGAGAGAATCATTTCTTGAAGTTCTTTGCACAAAGTAAAACTTGGTATTCATACCTCTGTATAATTTTCTGTCACAACAGCAGGAGGGCTCTTATTTTCTTCTGATCCAATTTGGTCAAGGGCTCTCCGAGGTTTTCCCTTGAATGAACGTTTTCTTTTCTGAGAAAATGCACTGGTAATGATAGTAGGCACTTGATCGACTGTTGCAGCAACAAGAGGGTTCTGTGTGAATGTCGATGCAACAGTGGAGGATGTAGGAGGACTTGATTTTACAGTGGACCATGCTAACCTTGCTCTCTTTTTAGGTAATGCAAGGGTTTTCTTTTCAGAGATAGGGGGTAGGTTTTCAATGATAGGTGTCGCAGTGGACCTTGTTGACCGTGTTCTCTTTCTCGGTGATCCAGAGATAGGAGAATTGGTTTTCAGTTTAGGAGCAGGGGGTGGTTTGTTAATGACAGTTGTCGCAGTTGAGGGCTGTGACTCATGTCTTGGTCTAGTAACTGGTTTTTCTTCTTTTGGTTCAACCATAGCTACAGGCTGTGTCAATGCAATTTTGGCAAGGCTTGTCTGGTTGGTTCTAGGATGGCTTCGGTTTATGAGTTTGCATCGCTAAGTTGTCTTATGGGAATTGAAAGTAGGGGTTTGGATTGCTATTGCAGCCGAGGGCAGAGGCTCAAGAAGAGGTCACTAGGTTGTGTTTTCAAGGACTGGCGCAATCATATCTGCATGTATAGAATGTGGTTGGTCTGCTACAATAGGTAATGGGTTATTGGAAATGCCCATACCTTTGCGAATTAATAGGCCGATGAGTCTATGATTAGAAATGCAGTTCTTGGGGTTCTTGGATTTTTTTACAAAATGAGCCATGTTATGCAATGAATGTAGGAGAAAATAAGGAATTTTTATGAATTTCTGATGTTGTAGATGTGATAATAAGATGAAATCAGAAAAATAAACAACTTGGTATCGGCCTTCATAGGTAATGTACCTTTTAAGAAATTCTATGAATTTCCCCCATGGCTCTAGTAAGGAATTGACATCTGCACCTTTGCCTTTGGTCTTAACTTTCTTAGTATTGATGAGGAAACCCTTATGTGCATCTGGAAGATGTGTTTTTCTGTTAAACCATCAGTCTCCTATTGTTGGCAACCCTGTTACAGTGGAAATGCTTTCTTCTGACACTAGAATCCTTACCCCATTCACCATTGAATACCCTTTAGTAAGATTTTGACTAAAATCAAACACCTCATCCTCATTAAACCCCTTCAGCTTTTTAAAATACGATATTCAGTAGGACTGGAGAAATATTTGGTAGGCCTCTGGGTGTAGCAGAAAACTATCCAAAGTTGCGGGTTCATACCTCACAGCTGATCCTCCCATGATGTTTCTTGAGAGTCTAATAGGAACGTAGGAGGAGAAACTAGCACCTAAACCAGAGACGCAGCAAGGTCGAACATGGTTCGCAGAAAGAATACAGTCTCTCAACAAAGAAGTGTGGTCGAAAAAAAAGGTGGTGGATGTGAGTATAAAATGCGGATTGGACGGCTAGATTTGTGTTCCCCCCCAACTAATCGGATTGTTTCCAAGTGTAATAATGTAGGACAATTGGTAAGTAAAGAGGAAAACGTGCTTTTATATCTTCATTACTGTAACACGTAGGATTAGTTACGTACCTCATAACTTACAACATGAAATGATCTGTCGGAGTAACGACATTACCCGACCGCCATCTGAGTTGTGTGGAATAGCTGACATGATGAAGGATCGTGAGAGAAATGAAAACTAGAGCAGAGACAGTGTCCTTTCTGTAGATAGCCAACTGGAAATCGCCGAATGTGAAGTCAAGTCATGATGAAGCCGCACTATCGAATAGATAGCATTGGTATTGACAAATCAATGGTGTCATAGCATGGAAAGATTGTAGGGCTGGAGGAGTAGCATCGACAAAAATACGAAAAAGAAAGAGTGAAGTAACAAGAAATAATAACAACAATTAGTGTAACAACAGGTTCTTCGGCCAAAATGGCAGAGGTAGGTGTAACAGCATGGAAATCAGTCAATTTATCAGAAAAAAGGTGTAACAACATGGAAATCCGTCAATTTATCGGAAAAGGTGTAACAGCATGGAAATCGGCCAATTTATCGAAAAAGGTGTAACAACATGGAAATCGACCAATTTATCGAAAAAGGGGTGTAACAGCATGGAACTCGGCCAATTTATCGGAAAAGGTGTAACAGCATGGAAATCGACCAATTTATCGGAAAAGGGGTGTAACAACATGGAAATCGACCAATTTATCGGAAAAGGTGTAACAACATGGAAATTGGCCAATTTATCGGAAAAGGTGTAACAACATGGAAATCGACCAATTTATCGAAAAAGGTGTAACAACATGGAAATTGGCCAATTTATCAGAAAAGGGGTGTAACATCATGGAATTCGGCCAATTTATCAGAAAAGGTGTAACAACATGGAAATCGGCCAATTTATCGGAAAAAGGGGTGTAACAGCATGGAAATCGGCCAATTTATCGAAAAAGGTGTAACAGCATGGAAATCGGCCAATTTATCGGAAAAGGTGTAACAACATGGAACTTGGCCGAACGCTACATCACTTAGTTTCTAGGAATTTTTTCAACTTCCAAAAACTAATCATTTGAAACCTTTTGTTATATGCAACCTTGTTGTTCATCACCTGCACACACATAACTGCCTGATACCATTCAAATTTGAATTTATTAGCATAGTAAATAAAATAGAAAAATTTCAAACAAAAACAAAGAAATGCAAATTTTGCTGAGGTTATTTATATACAAGGTCTGAGCAAAAGAAGTCCTAAGGTTCAGAAGGGGAAGGAGAAAGCTCATTTCCTTTTAAGAATTGATAACCTGTATCAGTTGTACATCTAGTTTTGAATTCTACCTTGGACAGTGGACGCCGATACAAACGCAAGCGATGACCATTTGCATGTAACTGTGTATTGGATCCATCAATAGTAATCAACTAGACTGTCCCATTGGGAAAAACAATGTCTACCTCATAAGGTCCTAGCCATCATGTACGCAGCTTACCCTGAAATTCTTTAAAGTGTGAATCATACAACAGAGCCCAATCTCCTTTCTGGAATAATTTCTTCTTGATGACTCGGTCATGAAATTTTGTTCTTTGTTGTTGAATCACTTTTGTTTGATGGATAGCATCCAAACGCTTTTCATCAAGTTCATTGAGCTGTTGCAGTCTAGCCTTCTATGCCATAGTCAAGTCGAGGTTGACTGCTGATGCAGTTCTTAAGGTTTTAATTTCGAATTCAATGGGAAAAACAGGGCTTTTTCCATATACCAGCTCATAAGGAGAAAAATCGGTTGTGTTCCTCCAAGTAGTTCGGTAAGCCCATAGAGATTCATGTAATCTGTCAAAGCAATCCCTACGATGTTCTCTCACTGTTTTAGTAAGAATGGCTTCGATAAATTTGTTGGCGCTTTCCACCTGGCCATTGCCTTGTGGATGGTATGGAGAAGCTGTTCTATGTAAAACATGATGCTTACTGAGTAGATCTTCAAACTTCTGTGATGTGAAAGGGGATCCTCAATCAGTTACCAATTCTCTGGGAATGTCAAATATAACAAATATATCTTCAAACAAAAGTGCTAAGACAACTTCTTCTAAGGCTCTAATGAGTGCTTTTGCCTCCACCCACTTGGTCATGTAATCTGTACAGAACAATATATAGACTTTCTGATTGGAAGGTGGGTTAATGGGCCCTAAGAAATCCATGGCCCATCTCTCAAAAGGCTCTAACACTACCTGAGGTTGTAGAGGCATCTCATCCCTATGAGTTGGCTGGCCCATTCGTTGGCAATTGTCACAAGTTTGCACATATTTCTTGGCATTTTGAAATATGGTGGGCCAAAAATAGCCCATCCTTAAAATTTTATGCCCAGTCCTCTTATCAGGAAAATGACCCCCACAAGGGCCATCATGAAAAACTTTTAGCAAATCATATACTTCATCATCCCTCACACATATCCTGATTTCTTGGTCCAGACTTGTGTAGAAAAGGTATCCTCCTATCCAATTATACCGAGCACTCTTTTGAATAATCTTCCTTCTTTCTCGAGGAGATAGATGTGGAGGTACCTTCCCTGCAACCAAATAATTAGCAATATCTGCATACCAAGGTGAGTGAGCAGATACGGAAAACAAATGTTTATCAGGAAAGGAATCATCTACAGGTGAATTATCATCATTTATATGTAATCTTGAGAGAAAATCAACAACCACATTTTGTTTTCCTAGTTTATCCACTATTTTGCTGTCAAATTCTTGTAGTAGTAACAGCCATGTTGTTAATCGGCCATTAGTAATAGGTTTATTCATTAGATATTTAATGACTGTATGATCAGTATGAATGAAAGTAGGATACCCAGTGACATAATGCCTGAATTTATTGATTACATAAACTACTGCCAAGAATTCTCTTTCAGTAACTATGTAATTTAACTTAGCAGGAGCCATGTTCTTGTTGATATAGTAGATAGCACGGGGTTCTTTGTCCTCCTGTTGCCCAAGTACTGCACTAATTGCACTGTCTGAGGCATCTGAAGAAATGTGAAAAGGAAGATCCCAATTGGGCCCTCTCAAGATGGGAGCTGTGGACAATTTTTGTTTCAGATCTGCAAAAGACAATTCATAGTTATCAGTCCAACGAAAGTCAACATCTTTTGTTAATAGGAAAAACAATGGGGAGGCAATTTTAGAATTTTTTTTAATGAATCTCCTGTAATACCCGGTGTGCCCTAAAAAACTTCTTACCTCTTTCTGAGTTGATGGAGTTGGAATGTCCAAAATTACCTGGATTTTGGCTGGATCTACCTGAATCCCTGCATAAGAAATGAAGTGTCCCAACACTACCCCTTCGCTCATCATCATATGGCACTTTTATATACTTAAAGAAAKATGAGACTATATACATCTTTTGAGCACTTTTTATAGATTAGACAAAGCTTCTTCGAAATCAAAACCATAAGGTGTAAAGTCACCCATGAATATTTCCATACAGTCATTCACCATATCAGAGAAAATACCAATCACAACTCTTTGGAAAGTGGCTGGTGCATTACACAAGCCAAATGGGAGAACCTTGTAGGAAAATGTACCCCAAGGGCTTGTAAAGGTGGTCTTATATTGGTCCTGTAGGGCAATTTTTATCTGGTTATAGCCACTAAATCCATCTAGGAAAGAGAAAAACTTATTTCCAGCTAGGTTGTCTAAAACCTGATTAATAAATGGCAGAGGGAAATGATCCTTCTGCCTGGCCTTAGTCAAGGCTCTATAGTCTACACACACTCTCCACTTACCATTATTTTTAGGCACAATAAACAATGGTGATACCCACTCACTTTCTGATATAGGATAGATGAATCCGGCATTAAGAAGTTTATGAAGTTCTTCTTTAACCATTTCTTTAAGGTTTGGGCTCATCCTCCTTTGTGGTTGGCAAATGGGTCGGCATTCTTCCTTGATGTATATATGGTGGGTGCATAATTCAGAGGGAATGCCTTTCATATCCATGTAATCATAGGAAAATGCTTCTTTATGTTCAATCAATAATTTCATCAATCGGCGAGTTTTAGCAGTGGATAGGTCAGGATTGATGTTCAAGGTTTTCCCAGGTTCAATTTCTACAATGATTCTCTCAGAACTGACTCTAGGAAATAATTCAGCTATTGTCATTTCGTCATCTGTTGTTACAGTGTTCACTGTTACAACAGTTGTTGTTACAGCCGAGTCATTTTGATTGTCAGTGGTTTCCGAGAACATTTCTGAGTTCATTTCTTCTTGGGCAATAGGGTCAAAGACTCTAATCAGTCGGCAGTGCGTGTTCTGTGTAATAGCAGAGGGGTCACAAATAAAGTAGTTGATTAACTCGTCCTCTATCTCATCTTTGAAACTCAGGGTTTTTCCTATGGTTAGCACAGGTAGAGCACTTTCATCCTCAGTGTCCATCCATAAAGAATTTCCAGGTTCTGTATTGGGTGTAGCATGAGGATACAGGGTAAGTTTTTTTGTGTCATAACCATCAGAGATGGTCATGGAACTAGATCTACAACCAATGAAAGCATCAACAATAGCTAACCATGGTCTTCCCAGAATTAGAGGGTGGCCCCCCATACAGGTTTTGGGTTGCAAAATGAAAAAATCAACAAGATACTCCCATGAATCAACTGAAATGACTAAATCATTGATTACTCCTTCTGGTCTAATGGTAGAACGATCAGCTAATTCGAGAACAATAGGAGTTGGTTGTATTTGTGTTCTAAGTTGCAACAATTGTGTATTTTCTATTGGCATGATGTTGATTTCCTCTCCTAAGTCAACTAGTACATGGGGAATAGATGTCTGTCCCATTTTGACAGTGACTGTAGGGTTTCCTGGGTCACCATATTTGATAGGTGGGGTTTTTCCTAACATCAACTCAGACAAATCCCCCACTACATGCACCGTGAGGGGGTCCTTAGGTTTTCATCCAGGTTTCCTGATATAGAGATCTCTCACAATCTTGGCATAAATAGGGACATCTCTTATCGCTTGTAATAGTGGAATATTAATGCGCATATTTTGCAATTCTCCTAAGAGATTGAAAGATGGTAATTCCACAGGCTTGGTAATTTTTCAGTCTTTCAGGGAATGGTGGGTCTATTGATTCTATAATGGGTTGGTCAATTTCTTCTGTATCAATAGATGGTATTTCCCCTGATTCTTTATCTGATTCTGAAGATGGAGCATCTTCAATTATTGGTTCGACTATTCTCCCTAATCTTAATTTTATTTCATCACAAGGCATAGGAGTAATAGACAAGGCTGGCAGATTGTGTATATCTATGTTCTGAACGACCTTATTATTTGGGTTTGGGTTAGGTTGCACATGCATCTAAGGTCGTAAGGGAGGATTGTTTGGTGGGACATTGGGAGGCAATTGCAGCTGTTGCTACTAGTACTGGGGTTGGAACTATTGTTGATAGGAGTTCGGTTGGTGATGGGTTTGATAACTGAGTTGTTGTTGAGGGCCTCTCCAATATGGGTTCCATTTCCCCTGGTGATTCTATTGTTGGGGCGTAGGTAACCATGCATTGGGATCTTGATAAGAGGGTGGCATCTGATTTGGAGGGGGGGCATTCGTCTGGCCATAAGGTAGTTTATTGTTCCAATAATTAAATGATGCAGGAGATAATTGAGATTTCATAACTTGACCTCTTGGCTTCCATTGTCTTCTTTGTGTTACTAGATAGACAGCCTCTTCTTCCTCGTTAGTTTCCTTCATTAATGCTTTTACACCTAGTAGAGAAGGACATTGGTCAATAGCGTGGTCTAATTCACAAATAAGACATACCTGGACATTGTTCAATGGGCACTCCCTTGGTGGATGTTTCTTTCTACATTTAGGACATAAAATGCACAATGCTTGCTCTGTTTCTTCTTGTTTCTGCTTGACCTGCAAAGTGTCCATTTGTGAAGAAAAAGAGTTAATCATCTATGTTTTGAAATTTTCTAACAGATTACCTACTTCTGCTCTTGTTTCTCCTTCATTGGCTGATTTTTGTACCCTTGAAAAAGTGGTATCCTTGGTAGCTGACTTACTCCTTGTAGCTCCTCAAGAACATCTTTTACAGAAATCTACAATGTCCTCATAGGATTCCTTAGATATATCTCCCTTTCCAAGCATATTCAACATATCTAAACAATCTTCTCTAACTCCTTTTAGCAAAATGGTTTTCAGAATGTCCTTACTTACATCTGGATGTCCAAACCTTTGTAGATTATATTGGAGTCGCTCCACAAAATCTTCAAGGGTCTCTTCCTCCTTCTGTGACATCTTGAATAGTTCCTCTCTTCGTTCCCTTGTTCGGGAGTAGTCTTGGTATTTTTTCAGAAAAAGATGCCTCATTTGTACCCATGTTGGAATGTTTTCTTCTCCAAGTCTCATGAACCATCTTAAAGCATTACCTTTCAATGTAGCTGGAAATAGTTTAAGCTTCTGCGCAGTGGTAGTGTAGTCATAGCTTCTAAACAAAATGTCAAATTCAAATAGAAACTCATCCGGATCTTCAGTAGATAATCCATGAAAATTTAGGAGAGCTGAAAGAGGTATGTTTTTCATAGGAGCCATTCCTCATGTGGGAACATCAGAAATAGGAAAGACCAGGGTAGAGATAGTATTTTCATTATTTAACTGATCTTCGTTGTTTTGTGGATTTTCCTGGTGTAATTCTTCTTCATTATCCCCTACATTTTCCATATGTGCTCTTTCTCTCCACTCTTCTCAGAAAGCGTCCCACTCTTCTTTAGTGACTATCGGACCATTGATCTGATAAACCATTTCTTCTGGATTCTCCCTGTTCCGAGTTGCACTTCCTTGATCTCCAATGTTCTCCAGTGTTGCTTGATGAATTGTTAGTGACAAATATTCAGCCCCGTCTTCAGCTCTTGATGAAAACAATGTTTCAAGAAGGGGTATTTCTGCTGACTATGGATTATGTCTTCTTGGAGAAATTTTAGGGAGAAAAATAGATCCTGAAGAAGAATCTGCTCTGGCTATAATCTCATCAATAAAGGTTTGCTTTCCCAGTATGTTAGGATTTCTGCCTCCACGTCCTCTGGTACCTATAGGGTTAGTATTTTGGGGGATTTGTTCTCGCATTTCTTGATTCATGTAGACTATTCATTCTAAGAAAGAAAACTAATGTGCTTACAAAAATCTATAATTATCATCCTCGGCAATGGTGCCAAAATGTTGGGCACTTTAATTGTCTGATTGAATAGAAAATCAAAGTGTTCAATATAAATAGTCAACCCAGGGAAGTCTGTTATTTCAAGATAATTGTGCATAGTCTATGCTAGATTATGAAAGAAACTCTATTCTAATTGTAGTAGGGAAGTTTAAAAAGAAACAAAAATTATCA